>JACAXG010000923.1:0-20974 GCA_018881555.1 Amblyornis subalaris
AAGCTGATTAAAAGACAGAAAAAAGATGGGTTATGGGAAGCTCCCATAAGGAGATCTGTGCAGCGACCAGTGCTAATCAGTATATTCAAACACAGAAAAGATGGTCCAAGCTGATATGATACTTAGTTCTTTGAGGGTAGTAAATGGATGGCTGAAAAACTGCAGAATGTCTTTATGATAGCAGAGGATCAGACAATAAAATGTCAGGTAAAATGGCATGTAGAGAAGTCAAACAGATGAACAGAGCATCCTGACTTTATAATGAAGCAATGAACTCCAAGCAGGAGCAGGAAGAATATCTTGCAGGAAGGAGATCTTGGGATTATGGTAGAAAATTGCCTGAAAATGCTGACATAGTGTACACTAGCAGTCAAAAAGCAAATAAAATGCTAGGAACTATGACTAGGAAAAGAAGGACAAAACAGGAAACTTCTTTATGCCACTGTAATACATCCAGGGTATATCTAAATATAGTATTGTGCTTATAGTTCTGGTTCCCATTCCTCAAAGAAGATAGAGCCGTACTGGAAAGACTTGGAGAGGCTGCCTAGGTGAGAAAAGTGCTTCTGTGCAGAGCGTAATTGAATGGCCTATGATTCTTCAGGCTGGAAAAGATGCATAAAGACAGACACACTATATGACTACAAAATCATGAGAAGCAAGAGAAGTTAAAGGGAGAAGGATTTACCCACCATTTCTTACAGTACAAGAGTCAGTGTCACCAAGTGGAAGTAGTGAATGCCAGGTACAAAATCAGCAAATAGAACTGGCTCTTCACATCTTTGTAAGCAAGCGAGGGAACTCGCCCCTGCACAAAGCTGTTAAGGTTAAAATCATGGGCTTAAGAAGTGGTTTGGGTAATTCAAAGAAGAAATATTAACCAAGGGCATTAGGTCTAAAGACAGTTTCTGTCTCAAAGGAGCACCCCAGACCTCAAATTCCTGTATGCTCCTTATTCCTGTATGTTTGTCCTCAGCTTACGCTCTCCTTAGACACCTTTTGTTGACCACCAGGCAAGATGTGAGACCAGCCCAGACAGATTTCTGGGTTTCCCCAGTATCATCATCTTTACACGCTTGTCTGATGCCCTGAGRGCCTCTGACCAACAGAAAACATGTCAACATGTAGAGACCACATTGCATGGCACAAAGTCCTCATCGGTCTCACATTGCAGTGCCTTCCATACAGCATATGTTCAGGGATCTGTATTTTCAGTTCAAAAGGATATTTGATTTTCAAATCATCATTTCTGACAAACTTTCTCCTTAGGAGCCTTTGAAAGAGTATGCCGCTATATGGCCAAAAAATGCAACTCAGTGGTTGTGTCTGTTGGGTAAGTGCTATTTTTCCATAGAAGTATTTATGGGAATACAGCTCTCAGTTGAAACATTTTCGAAAAATGTGCTGAAAATATTTACTCTTTTAGATTGTATGCCTATTTTTCACTCACACCTTTCATTTAATTTCGAAATGTGCTTATAGGCAAAGCATTCTAAAATAGCTGCAACAACATTGGTTTGGCTTTCCAATCTACACTAGTTAAACCCAAATATAATCTTTAAAATTTAGAAAAAAAGGCCTACATAACTACCACAGCTACTGCAAACACGACAAATTAAATGTTTATAACTCCACTGACAATAACCACCATATCTGGCATTTCAGGTACCGTCTGGCTCCTGAACACCCCTACCCAGGGCAATATTTTGACTGTCTCAATGCCACCTTATACTTCATGAGGAATTTAGAAGAGTATCACGTGGATCCTGCTCTCATCATCATTAGTGGTGACAGCTGTGGAGCTAATTTTGCTACAGTTATTTGCCAAATACTGCTGAATGATAGAGATCTGCCAAAAGTACGTGCACAGGTCCTACTTTACCCAGGACTCCAGGGGCTGGATTTCCACTTGCCTTCCTACCAGCAGAATGCTTTCGTCCCCATGTTGCCCCGGAAGATGGTTATCTACTTCTGTTTTCGTTATCTTAATAGAGAACCCTCAGTTTGGAAAGATGTCCTACAAAACTGCCATGTTCCCGAGAGTACGAGACGCAAGTATAAAAAATGGGTAAGTGCTGACCTTATTCCTGATGAATTTAAGATCAGAGGCTACATACCACCRAAACCCACATCATATAAACCTGAAGTCCATGAAGCTGTCAAAGAAATTTTAGCAATAACATTTTCCCCGCTTTTGGCTGAAGACTCCATTATTTGTCAGCTCCCCGAGTCCTACATTGTGACCTGTGAGTTTGATGTGTTGAGGGATGATGGTCTGTTATACAAGAAGAGACTAGAGGACAATGGAGTTCAAGTGACTTGGTATCATTCCGAGAATGGCTTCCATGGAATTTTAGCTTTTTTTGGCTATGGGATTTTTTCCTTTTTATCTGGAAATAAGATAATGGATAATATTGTGAGTTATATAAACAGTTTATAGAAGTATTTTTCAGAAGAAAGATGCAATATCTTTGATGAATTTATACTTGGCAAAGAATGTAAACACTTTTGATTTACGGTTTGGATTTTGACTGCATTGTGTATTTTCTGATTTCTGCTTCTGTAGAGACACTCAAACAAATGTTAAGATTATCTAAAGTATCACCATTCTAGGAAACATTACTATAAAAACACACCAATAAGAGCAAGATGCAAAGGCAAGGCACCTCGCACATCCTGTTTCACTAAAACTATAGGGATTCCAGTATCTTTGCATGGTTGGCACACACTGAAGGCAAGAGACAAGAACCTTCCTGAAGATTCTTCAACTGCCCAGAAATGCTGAAGACAACAGCTGAGGTTTGCTTTGGCCCTGGTGAGAGACAGGAGGTGTTGATGGTATCAGACGGAGAACTCAGGTTCTATGAAGCCTTACAGCAGACACTGAAATTGCAGCCATGGATTTAATTTCTAGGGCTAGTCTGTACAAAGACTGCACTGCTCCAGAAATAGGGAAGTCAAAAGGAAAGCTCCTGTCTGGAGCAGAAATCCTAAACTGGAAATAGTGTGGGTTTGATTTTGTTTGGGATCTGAGAAATGATGTTTCATTTTGGAACTTTATTCTCAAAGTGGAATCCCTGAACTTCAGTGAGTGCGTACATGTTAGGGAAGCACAGAGATGAGACCTTTCTCTATCCCTTGTCTTCTTTCACGATTATCTTATGCTCAAGGCTACCTGTTCTGCTCTTTGTTGAAAAAGTTCTGAAGATCATGTAAGATCCCTTCATGTAACAAGGGAGAGAAGCACAATTTTATCTGTATTATCACTGTAATGTTGTGGTGATTCTATGATGCTTTCAACAACAAAAAATAAAAACAGCACTGCAAATATTTGTTATAAGAGTGAGAGTTACATTTACTAAACAGGTGCCAACTGATCAACCCAACTGAATCCTCCGTGGTGAAAGGAACAACACAACACAGAGACCACAATCTTGCTAATTCTACCTGGTCACACCTGTGCTGTGCACAGTAATTAATTTATCAAACAACTGGATCTGACCACATAACTGTGAAAACACAATATGAAGTGAAAGTCCACAAACATTGCTGGGTAGACTTTTTTTTTTTTTAAATCTGGGCTTTTGCTGATTTTTAACAAAAGATTTCCTTCCACTTCACAATATTTTACTATGACCATGTGCCCAATTAAAAACACTCAATTTCTCACTAGAAAAAAAATATGAAATTTTTTAGTAAGGTTTTGTAACTAGAATGACATGGTACTTTCCCTCCCTCACTTACAATTGGACTTTACTACAACAACAAAAACAACCAAAAACATCAAACCAAAAACCCCAACCCCCCCCATTGCTGCCTAATAAGGTTAGATTTTTACCTCTTTCCTTTCCCAGTGAATTTGCAATTTAAATGTTTTGACATCCTTGCTGTTTGAAGAGTTGCAGACTTAGATTCACAATTAATTCATTTGCATCATTTAAAGTACACCTCCTCTACATTAGCACAACCCTACTCTTCAGCAAGAACAAGATAAAGTAGTTTGATTTTAAACTCTTTAATCACTGATTATCTTAAATCATTTTATGCTGTGCCTGTTGCACACAGAGTTACTGAAGGTTACCTGCAACAAGGTCACCTGATCACGAATCTAAACTCAGTCTCACGTGGCTTTTTTTAAGCGTGTTCTTCTGCTAGAAGAAAACACAAATACCAAAGAGAACTGAAATTGGGGTGATGACACAGAATTTTCTAAGTGCACCTTTCCAGAGAGAACTGGTGACAATTCATTTGGCCCTTTTGAGAGACAATCATCACATGCAGGTTCCCACCCCTGAAGAAACTCTTCAGGTGRGTGTTTTATAGTGTCACAAACTCAAAGCACACAAGTGCCTTCTGTCCATTTTCCACCTCCAACTAATTTAATATTAATGCAGGTCATTGTCATGGTTTGACCCAGTGTGAGACAATTTAATTGGTTAAAAACAGGTAAAGGACAGTTCTATGAGCCATTTAGTGTTCCCGTGACGTCTCTGTGAAAGGAATGTTATTAAAAAAAACCCTAGAAGTGATACAAGACTCTCTCACTTCCTCTCTTACTCCCTGACTCCTGGGAAAACTCCAGATCCCCACGCTTAGTTTTTTAGAGGAGAGGAGACAGCAAAAACAGGCTACAAACTTGTAAAATGATTAAATTATTTATTTACTAACTCTACTAGGAATAGAAAAGAATGAAAAAATAATGAAAATATTAAGGCATAATATACAAATATTATTCTCTCCTCATACATTCCAATCTTTCTCACTGATCACACAAAAGACATAAACATGAGATTCTGATGTTATGATTAAGAGTTCTTATTGCCACTTGATGGGATAAAGAGAGTTTTTTCTGTAGCGTAGTGGGATCCATCCCACGGAAGACAGTTTCCTAAAGAAGTATCTTCAGCATGGTTCCAAACTTCTTAGAAACACCACAGCCCGCCCAGGTTTTTGTAGTGGTGTATCCTCTCTCCCACAATACACTCTGCAGTTTGTGGGTCTCAAGAAAAGTCTGTTGGGGTTAAACATTTTAAGAGTAAGTCATTTCAGCCTAAAGACACCAAAGGCAACAGGCTCCTACTTTATAATCTCCAAAGACTGCAAGTTTCATCTGCACACAACATAGAAATGTTCTTAATTTAGGCTGTCAATTTCTCGCTCCCCCATGGCTCAATATTGTGATTTAAAGAGAAACTTAGTTTGGTATTACTTCAGATCACACAGTACAGCTCACAGAAAAATATATGAATCTCCTTGCTGGTAAATATGGCTTCCTTGGCACTTCCTGCCACTCCTTGCCTTCTCTTCCATTTGGCTGCTGGCTCCATGTTTCGTCTTTCACGTGCCTGCTGTCCTTTCTCTCTAGCTTAGGGAAGAGGTTAATATTTGCAGAAGATGCCTACAAAAGTATTTATAACAATTACATGCTCCCAACTAAGATAGTGCAGCTGGGATGTGCTTCTCCAAGGCTCCTTCTCCCCATATGCTCTGCACTGGCAGCCATCCAAATTTTAGTAAGTCTTTTGGCTGCTACTAACTTTTATCAAGAACAGCAAGGTCACCCTTCCACCTCACCCGTAAGCGAGTGCTTTTTTTCTTCTCTCGGCCTTTTTCTYGGCTTTYTCGGCCCCGCTTCTCTCGGCTTGGTGGCTTTGCTACTTGGCCTTGATCCAGATGGCATCAGACCAGCTCCTCTCAGATCCAGAATGGCACAGGACCGGTAGGAGGTAAGGCCGGCTACCCCCCCGGCCCCCCGGGCCGTGAGCCCCTGGCCCGGAGGTCGGGGGAGAGCCACTCCCTTGCTAGTAGTCAGCCAGGAGTCAGGGAGTAAGAGGGGAAGTGAGAGAGTCTTGTATCACTTCCTAGGGTTTTTTTTTATAACATTCCTTTCACAGAGACATCACAGGAACACTAAATGGCTCATAGAACTGTCCTTTACCTGTTTTTAACCAATTAAATTGTCTTACACCGGGTCAAACCGTGACAGTCATTCATAACACTCTTCTCCCAGCTAAGCACTGCTTCCTTGCAAAAATTCCAAAATTATTCTGGCATAGACCAGTTTGCAAATACAGGACTTTGACCAACTTATCTTTTGTGAGATAACAGGCATGGGGGGGAAAGAAAGAGGGAGAGGGAAAGATACCTGCTAATGTATTTGTAAAAGGGAGGAGGGGTTTTTACTGGAGCAACCAAAGAACAGAAGACGAACAAAGAATCAGGAAGTAACAAGCCAAATATATCTCGGAAAGTCAAATCAAAGACACCTCAGATCACTGCAGTTCAGCAAAATGGCAATTGTACTCACAGTGCTGGTGTTATTCTTAGCTGGTTTTGTTGCTGGGTTTATATTGTTGGTCATGGGGGCAATTAATTTTGATTTTTCGAACTCAGAAATTCCTCCTGGAGTGAACCAGCCTGCAAAGCTCCGAATCGTTCATGTAGTTTTAATATGCACAGCTGTGGTGGTAAGTGAACCTGGTGTGATTTCTGGGGGAAAAACAGTGAACCTGTAGATTTTAAATTTACTATAGTGCTAGAAGCCTGCATGGAATTATGTTTCAGAGAGTAGAGCAGGGCACTGCTGTCATGCTGCATGTTTTATTTAGCTGGATGTTGCTAAAGAAATCTTTGCCAGACTTTTGACACCACATTGCTCTTATCCAGTCCTGCCTAACTCTACCTTAGGCAATACCTAAATGCTGCCTTAACACAAGTGTGTCAAAATCTGACTGTGCTTCTGCCCTGATTCGTGCTGACCCAGCAATGATTTGATTAATTATGTTTATTCATGTCAGATCGTTTATATGTCCATTCTAGGCTCAGACTGTACCAGATGTATYTGGGCCATGCTTTCAAGCTTTTCTTGGGCTTGGGCATAAGGAGTTACATATTTATTTTGAATATAAAATGAGAAACTAAACATTTCAAAATTGACTGGTTCGGTACACATCGGGGTCCACCAGATGTGGCTGTTGTCCCGGGGTTGCTGAWGAAATCACGGCACGGTCACTATCAAGAATCGGTGAAAAGCGCATAAGTGGATTTATTTATTAACATAAAGACCTGTTTTATACCTATAGTGTGCTTGAAAGTCATAAGGTCATTGGTTCCTCAGCCATCCACCTCTCAGGATGATTGGCCAGACTAGTGCAACGCCTTACTGAAAATATTGTGCTTTTGGTATAATAACAAGTCCACAAGTGTATGATATGAAGAAGTGTCGTTAGAAAAACATCTCGCTGTTTACATAGCTTCTGTGAGAAAGGACAACTTCTCACAGAGTCCAAAACGCTAGAGAATTTCTCTGCTGAGAGCTTTTCAGCATCCACAAGTTTCYGTCACACAAGTGAGAAATTTAGGTAATGTTGCCCAAGAGGAGCTGAAGGAATTCCTGTGCCCAAAGGACATTAATGTAAATCCCACAGCAACTAAGCAGGATTGTCTGATGGGAATGAGGGGCCCTGGCCAGTCTAACTCCTCCAGGTGAGCTGGCCTGTAAAACCGTGGAAGTTAACCAGTCCCCAGAAGCTGCACTCAACATCTGCTGAGCTCTGCGGACAGAGGAGCTCACCGAATCATAGTTATTTCCATGTAATGACAGGTGCCTCTGATGAGACGTGGCATTAGATATGAGATAACAGAGGTTGTGCATATATTTAATAAATTAATTTAATGGAACACCTCCAAAAGAGATAAACTATTTAAAATTTCTAAAGGAAAACAAAAAGAAAAAAATTCTCTATTAGAAATAGTCTAGATTATAGTGGACCATAGTAAAGAATTCTAGATATATATTCTCATGCTTTGGCTTCACAGAAGTTGTAATTAGAAAGAGATTACTTCACTTAAGCAGCTGGAAAAGCCAGTTCTCTTTTTATCATCAATCCACTGCCCACTAGTACCATAAACCAGCATTGTGTGCTGCAATGTAAACAACACAGGGTGAAAGAAAACAAACAAGTTGAACATAAAAGTTAAAATAGTCTTTGTATTGTTGTATTTCTGCTTGGAMAATAGCAAATGCAAAAGAATAAATCATTTTATCATGTTTGTACACAATCAGAGACACTAAGACTAGTTTCTGTAACAAACTAAACTCAGTATGTTGCAAAATGTCTTAGTTTCTTCAAGAAATCTTTCATCAAGATCAGGCACAGAGAATACTATAAATAGCTGGAATCGCTGCAGGAAAGGGCTTTCATAGATAAACATATTGAGAGTCATGACACTGTACTGACAATCCATGYAAATGTGGCTGTCTAATAAGAAATATTCATAACAGAATATTGAATATTATGAACTTGATAGAAATGTTCCTAAGGACCAAAGCAGTGGTTGGCATGGCCAAACAATGCATTTCAAAACAGAGGCTATGCCTTTTTTTTTATTTATGTGAAGTTATGTCGGAGCAGTAGCTCTGATTTGTATTTCATTTTCTGGTGCCTGGTACGAATATCCCTATGGCACAGAATGAATAGAAGTTCATTCCTACTAAATATTGCAGGATCTTTCTGTCAGTGCATTGTGCACATCAGTGAGACTTACGAGATGGATGAAAAAGCAATTATCAAATACATTTTTAACTTAGTCAACTGAACTTTGGGCAAGTGTCTGTACCATGAAAATCAGCACCAGAATGATCATCTTTCACTATGTTTTCACATCTTCTGCAGGGCAAGGATAGAATAACCAGTGAAAACCAAACTTGCTTTTAATCTTAGGTAAAGGACCGGCTGAGGAAGCAGAGGGATCTATTTCACCAGTCTGTTAATGCTGCATTGTTTGGGGTTCTGTTCTTTGCTTCATGTAACTCTCTCATAACCTCTCCTGATGCTGCTGTTACTTGTTCAGTGTTCCTATACCTGTGCAACTACTGTGTTAGTTTATTAATGCCCTGAAATACATGACTTAGGCACTGTGAGTTTACTGCCCACACAGTTCCTTTCCTTTGGAAAATACAGGATCTTTTGTGTGAACTCTCTGTTGTCTTTGCCTTTGAATAGGGAAAGATTTTGGAAAACATTGGCATCTGCACTCAGGTGAGCTTTGTCCGGTACATGCAAGGCAGAAAGACTCTGGGGGCAGACCCAAAGCTCTTCRTCAAGGATCTGTGGTTTGAGAAAGTGCCTGTAAGGATTTACCAGCCTAAGGCTCCATCTGCCAGCCAAAGGAGAGGAGTTATGTTTTTCCATGGAGGAGGATGGGTATTTGGAAGTCTTGGTAAGATATCTAGCAGAAAAAATATTATAGCTTAGTTAAAGAAATACATGCTTCATAAATAGTAAAGTAATATTATAGTTTAGTTAAAGAAATACATACTTCATAAATAGTAAAGTTGGTTGTTTCTTGATCTGTAGCAGTTGCAAACTTCAAGTATAACCACAGGTTCAATCTCAGAATTCTTGCTCCCAGAAGAAAGCATCTGTTGTGGATCGTGTACTTTTTCTTAAAGACAAGGACAATGATATAAAGGGAAAAAAATACTGAAATAGGAAGATAAGGGGGTACAAAAGRACTGAGGAGCTGTGTAGGAAGCAGCAGAGGAAAGTATTTTTCTTCTTGCAATTCTTGACTTATCCAATAGACAACATCAATGCCCTGGAGAGAAAACCCAACCCAGCCCCAAACCCCACCAAATCTCTTTCAGAGACCCATGAGAAGCTGTGCCGCTTTATCGCCAGAGAAAGTGAATCTGTGGTTGTATCTGTGGGGTGAGTTTTTGTTTATGCTGGTTTTGAGAGATTATTTCCTATAGTGTAAATACCACCTCCTGTCCTACCAATCATAGCAACAACCTTCCTCAGAGAAATGTCTCTGTGGGACTTGTCAAGCGTGTGATTTACAAACTCATTCTGCTGTTGTTTGGAGCCACTGAAGACTCACTCAGGCTGTTTTAACTGTCTGACTGCATCAAAAATTATACTTTGGGATATCTAGTTGGAAATTGAAGTTTTGAATCAATGTTTTCAAATTCCAAACTCAAAATTGATTGTAAACAGATAGTAAGTTATATGATCTACTTAATCCTTATTCAAGGAAAGCCTGCTTGATGCTTAAAGAAGCACAATGCAAATGACAAGCTAATACATTATCACAATACTGGCATAATGATTCGGATTATGAGGATTTAGATTCGTAACTTTACGTAACAAAGACATAAACCAGAAGTACTGTCATCTGTGTCCAACCCATGGAAAACTACAGCGGGAAATAACTAAATGATTGTCAATAAAACCTACATGTAGTTGGCAGCTGAGTACTTCTGTGTTGTTARAGACCTGAGAGACATCATAAACAGATGACATCATAACAAAATAATCTGCACCACCTACTCACAGTTTATTAGTGATAAGCCTGTGGAGACAATGAAAATTCTGCAGAGATCAGGGTATTCCTGGCTGCAGGAACCAGGACTTTAGCAATACATTTAGAACTAGTATTTCCTTCTCTTACACTTGTCTCTGTCTGTGTCCCAGGTACCGTTTGGCTCCTGAACACAAATACCCCGCTGCGTACGAAGACTGTCTGAACGCCACCGAGCACTTCCTGCAGCACTTGGAGCGCTATGGGGTGGATCCTGCCCGTGTCGTGGTCTGTGGGGACAGTGCTGGGGGCAACCTGGCAGCTGCTGTGAGCCAGACCCTGGCAGGCAGGTCAGACCTCCCCAGACTCCGTGCTCAGATCCTGATCTACCCAGGCCTTCAGGCATTGGACTTCAATTTACCATCCTATCAACAAAATAGGGCAGTCCCTCTGTTATTCCGGGAACGAGCCGCTTTCTATGTGTTGCAGTATCTAAATGGAAATGCAACAAATCTAGAAGAGGTCTTGGAAGGTTCCCATATTCCTGTAGATATTAAACTGAATTACAGAAAGTGGGTGAGTCCAGACAACATCCCTGAGAAATTTAGGGTCAGAGGCTACAAACCACGTGTGCTACTTGACTGTACAACCGAAGTTTTTGAGAAAATGAAAAGATTCTGTGAGCCCACCCTGTGCCCGCTGTTGGCTGAAGACACAATTGTTCAGCAGCTGCCAGAGTCTTTCATCCTGACCTGTGAGTACGACGTGCTGCGGGATGATGGCTTGTTGTACAAGAAGAGGCTGGAGGACAAYGGAGTTCGAGTGACCTGGTACCACCTCGAGGATGGATTCCATGGAATCGTAAACTCATTTAATAGTGAATGGTTGTCATTTCCATCTGGGAAAAGGGGTCTTCATAATATTGTGAATTTTCTAAAAAGCTTATAGCAACATTTTTCTTTGTTTCTGTAAGAACTGCCAAATTTCTGTGGTCTTTTATGCTTCTAAATTCCATATAAGAACTTCAGATAGGACGATTTGTTAATAAGCAATGCCAGTGTGACCACTGTAAAAGATAGTTCAAGAATACCAGGAAAGTTTCTTTTAGTGCTGTTGGAAGTAGTCCATGCACAGTCTGCCTGTTTTAATCATCTGTTTGGACTAGACACTTTCTACTCTCCCAGTACACATAAAAGATGCAGTAAAATTTTAAGCCAACATCTGGTCTGACCTATTTTATTCTATTGTAATTGATGGTTTCATTCTTCCTAGAAGTGTGTGTTTTGGCAAAGGAGAAAGACACGGACACTACAGTGCTATAATGCACAGCCTGTGCTCTCTGCTACAGATAGCACAGGAGTTTAAGATTCCCAGATACCAATTTGAAGATGTTTGTGGGCTCAGTAACTGGTATTTTAGACTCAAAGAAATGAAGTCACATTAGTTACCTTGACAGATAGAACTGCAACTGTCCCCAACAGAGATACCCTATTGATAGCTTTGTTAAAATTACAACGGAGAAAATGCTTTAAGAGTTTTCCTATGTTTATCAAATGTATGCATATGCTGAAAAACTCGTTCTTGTGCTAGAACAGAATCTTAGAATMACAGAATGGTTTGGATTGGAAGGGACCTTAAAGCTCATCTCGTTCCAACATGAGTCTAGCCCAGGATGCTCCAAGCCCCAAATAATCTAATAAAAAAATAAGACTGAGGCATTTACTTTTGCAGAGCTTTTCTCCCCCACCCCTCCCCTGATAGTTCCCATTTTCTTTTCTAAATATCCTTGTTAAAAGTATGTGTTCCAAACTACGTAAAGCATGCCCACAATGCAGGAAGTGAATGTTGTGGCTGCAGATCAGCTGCAAGGGACAATTTAATCTCCACGTTCACTGGCACTTCTTGTCATACCTGTCATAGACTAAAACTTAATTCAGGACTCAGGTGCTGTCTCTGAGCACTCACTGTAATCATCCACAATCCAAGAATTCCATATTCACCACCAGACCCTTTACCAGTCCTGCAATTACCATAGAGATAAACAGGAAATTAAACACATGGACTCTTTTCCAATGTGGTAACTGCTGGCACACTGCACGACATTTCCAAAGACTTTAAATGAGTGACACCTGAGAGATCTCTTGTAACTGGGACTACTCTAGGACCTACTGTTACCTGAGAAAGCCAAATCAGAGATAAGCGTGAAGACGCATCACCTCTGGATAAGTGAAATGGCATTTTTTTATCTACTGCCAGTGATACTGCTGGTGGTTTTTGTTGCTTCATTCATGTTAGCAATCATAAGAACAATTCAAACTGAGTACGCCAATTGCAACATCCCTCCTGGAGTGAGCCATCCTGGAAAACTTCGACTTATTGTTGCTGTTTTGATTGCTACATCTGCTCTGGTGAGTAACTCTGCCATGATTTCTGCCAGAAATGTGCTTAGATGTTATTTTTGTTGTATGTATAAATACCAGAATCCTGCTGGCTACGTCAAGGCTTAAATGATGGCTTTTCTCTTTTGGGGACTGACTTGAGAGGACAGTTTTTGTAAAATAATTTCTGTTAGTCCTCAGGTAGAGTTTCGGTCRGATTTTTCCTAGTACATAGGGATTAAGTCAACCATAAGAGCCCAAGCTTTATCAGCTGAGCTTCCCTAATTAAATTTAAAATTAAATATTTATTAAAAGTGAGATTGCTTTGATTGCCACTTTAGCTAAGCACAGATGATGTTTTTAGGCCATTCTTGGGGTTTTCCAGTAACATGGAAGGGTGGATAGTGGAAGTACCAGTAATGGAAGGCTGGGTGCTTTTTAGGAAGATAGAAACAGAAATCCCAGAAACCGTAGAGGGATGAGAGACACCTGGGTGCACTGGGAAGTGCTCCCTCACCATTTATCCCTCACCAGTTGCCCCTCACCATTTACCCCTCACCAGCTGCCCCTCACCATTTACCCCTCACCAGCTGCCCCTCACCAGGAGTCCTCTCACTCGGTTCTCCCTCACGCGGTTCGCCCTCACCGGGTGCCCCCTTCAGGGATCTCGGCGCGCGGTCTCCCCTCCGCTCACCCCGGCTCTCCTCCCTCTCCCAACAGGGCAGGATTTTGGAGCAGATGGAGCTGTGCAGCCGCCTGGCCGTCCGCCGCCGCGTGTTCTCGTGGCGGCGGCCGGGCCCGGCGCCGGGGGTGCGGCGGGAGGACGCGCGGCTCGGGCGGGTGCCCGCGCGGCTGTACCGGCCCCGCGCGCCGCCCGCCCGCCCGCGTCCCGCCGTGCTCTTCTTCCACGGCGGCGGCTGGACCTGCTGCAGCCTCGGTACGACCCGGCCCGGCCCCGGACCCCGGCTCTGCCACCCCGTCCTGCAGAGCAGAACCCTCTAACGCTGTCTTCGTAGCGTCAGCGAGTGAGGCGTTCCTTTATCCTCGGCCAGCGTGTGTGTGTGCGGCCGACAAAATTCCGGTCTCCACACAGACGCTGATACAAAACCTTTTGACCTATTTATACACTTTTAGCAAGCAAAGAAATTCATGTTCATTGGTTCTAAATTACTTAATTTCTCTTTCTGAATTGGTATTCTCTCCTCTAGTCTATTTAGTATCTTTTTCCTCTGGTAGGAACTTTCCAACACACACATACTGAATCTTTGTTGGCTGCTTCTTTACCTTCTGGTTTCTGCTAAATGTCCTTGTAGTCCATAAATTCTGTGCTTCTTGTATCCAATTTCAACAATACACACCCTCTCCCAGGCCTTGTTCATTGAAGCATATCAGGGTTAGTTTAGCAAAACTTAAAAGTTTCAGTTATTTTCCCAGTCAAGCCAACAATAACAGTCTGTGAAAAGAAACTTAGCTACATGCTGCCTAAAAGTGACTTAAGACTGAAACACTGCTTATAATTAATATACCGGTTATGATTAATTAACACTATTAATTAAAATTAATTGAAAAAATATATTACTTCCAACAGCTGGAGGGCTGAAATCTGGCTGGGCTTTCCCATCCAGCACTGCCAGGGGAGGCGGCGGGCAGGGGCAGAGGAATGAGGGGAGCTGGAGGGTTTGTGGGTAGCAAAACATCCTTCGATGTGTTTCAGATTCCCACGAAGGGATCTGCCAATACATTGCCAAGGAAAGCGGCTCGCTGGTGGTGTCTGTAGGGTGASTTACAGCCGGGCTGCCCTGGGGAAAGCTTTTTGCCTCTTGTCTCTCCTCAGCACTGCAGCGATGCACAGTTGCTGCGAACGCTCCTCCTCGGGAGCTGGACTCGATGATCCTGTCAGGTCCCTTCCAACTCAGCATTTTCTATGATTTTCCCAGGATCCCGGGTGTCCAGAGAGAATTTCAAGGGGGCTGTTTGAATTTCTCCCCCTGCTCCATCAAGTAACAGTCCAGGCACAGCCCACAGTAAGGTCCATGTGTCTCCCAACACACAGCTATGCTGGCACCACACTAAAGCGAGCAGCGCTTTCCAGAAGAGATTTCCAATGTATTGAGAAATGACTAATAAACCATCTTGGAAGATGATGATTCAGTGATCCGTTTAAATAGATGTAATTGCCTTGTAAACTTCAAGGAGCTTTCTAACAGTAAGAATCAAATGCTAGTAAGTTTTAATACAAATAATACTGAAAAATATAACCGTCCCAGTTATTTAAATAAAGAAAAATAAAATAATTCTCAAAGTGGAATATCCTAAGTAAAGGCGAGATGCAGATTGATTAAATTACTTCATCCACAACCAGATGCAGTCTACACCAGAAAAGAAAAATGAAGTTACACCCCTTAATTTGTGATCAGGGCTGCTCTTGGAATATCCCAACTATGCTATGTCCTTGCAGCCTCATCCTATGGCCATCAGTTCTCTGTGATGACTGATTGGACAAATACCTGTTTAGCAGATAAAAATACCTTTATGGATTTTTTTCTGATGGAAAAAGTACTCCAACACAGGAAAGCCAGGGTGCTGTAGCAAATTCATATTTTCAGTTGCGATATTTTGTTGTCTCTGTCTGTGTCCCAGGTACCGTTTGGCTCCTGAACACAAATACCCCGCTGCATACGAAGACTGTCTGAATGCCACCGAGCACTTCCTGCAGCACTTGGAGCACTATGGGGTGGATCCTGCCCGTGTCATGGTCTGTGGGGACAGTGCTGGGGGCAACCTGGCAGCTGCCGTGAGCCAGACCCTGGCAGGCAGGTCAGACCTCCCCAGACTTCGTGCTCAGATCCTGATCTACCCAGGCCTTCAGGCATTGGACTTCAATTTACCATCCTATCAACAAAATGGGGGAGTCCCTCTGTTATTCCGGGAACGTGCCGCTTTCTTTGCTTTGCTGTACATAAAAGGAGACACATCAAATCTAGAAGAGGTCTTGGAGGGCTCTCATGTTCCTCCAGACATGAGGTTGAAGTACAGGAAGTGGGTGAGTCCAGACAACATCCCTGAGGAATTTAAGGTCAGAGGCTACAAACCACACAAGCCCAGTGAATTCAAGCCTGAAGTTTTTGAGAAAATGAAAAGATTCTGTGAGCCCACTGGGTGCCCGCTGTTGGCTGAAGACACAATTGTTCAGCAGCTGCCAGAGTCTTTCATCCTGACCTGTGAGTACGACGTGCTGCGGGATGATGGCTTGTTGTACAAGAAGAGGCTGGAGGACAATGGGGTTCGAGTGACCTGGTACCACCTCGAGGATGGATTCCATGGAATCATAAGTCTATTTGATTACTGTGATTCGTCATTTCCATCAGCAAAAAGGGGATTGGACAGTGTTGTTGCATTTATAAAAGGCCTGTAAAAAGAACTGTCCCTCTTTTACTTCTCCCACTAATGTCTCTGCTTAGGCTCCCAAACCTCAGGTAGTGCTGGTCAGCAAGAATGTGATACCTTTTGATGAGTAAAATACTAATTCTGATATCCATGAATTTCAAATTAACACAGATCTTTTCCTCATGTTTTTCCTCTTAGTTTTTCCATGTGCTGTGTTTCTTTAAAATTGACATCTGATTGATTCCTTGTCTTTAATTACTACATTTACTTCTATACAAATGAACTATGAGGAATGATTTGTATTAAATTCTGTTAATTACAGTCAGGATCTTGGTGATGTCCATTTGATAAGCTCCAAAGCATGACTTTTTTTATCTAAAAAGTACAACAAGGTAGATAGTGAGCTGGAGGGAAGAGACAGAGGAAAACTCTGAAGAAACAAGATCAAGATCTCAGTGAGGAGATTAAACAAATGTTCCACGGCTGCAAAAGTAGCAGTGTGAGGCCAGAGTTGATGGGGGACACCTTGCTGCAGGCAAGCAAGGGCTGCTCAGATTTCGAAATTGTAGCTCTACAAAACACTGTTTAATTTTGGAAAGTCTCTACTATGGCCACTGAGGGCAGGAGATAGTGTTGAGAGGAAATGCTGGCATCAAGTTTTAGAAAGACAGGAAGGATCAGTGAACTGGGCTCTTGGTCTGTGTGTACTGAAAGGTTCAGATTAAAGAGAGAGAAAATATGAAGCAAAATGTTTTCATGTTCTTCCAGAGGGTGTCCCCCAGTATTAACTGTTTTTCTGAATCTGTGCTGTGATTGTTTACCAGAAACTGTGAATTTGTGCTTTCTCCATGGCTTGAGTTTTATTTACAGGACAAGGTACTGTATTCCTTGACACGATGCTTCATTACACCCTGCTGATGAAAGCAAGGAAGAACAGCAGTGGTTACAGTCAGAACAGCCAGACTGAGGACACAGAAATCACGGAAGCACAGAATTGTTAGGGTTGGGAGGGACCTCTGGAGATCATCCAGTCCAAGTCCCTGCCAAGGCAGGGTCATCTGGAGCAGGTGACACAGGAACGTCTCCAGGTGGGTTTGGAATGTATCCAGAGAGGGAGACTCCACACCCTCCCTAGGCACCTGTCCCACTGTTGTGCCACCTTCAGTGTAAGAAAGTTCTTCCTCATGTTGAGGTGGAACTTGTGTTTTAGTTTATGACCATTGTTCCTCGTCGTAAGGAAATCCTAAGGAAAAAAAGAAAAAAAAAATGCCACAGGACTGAGAAAATCAGAGTTTTTTTACAAAAACAAATGCTGACTCCCCTTAGATTCCCCTGCGCAAGGGCAGCCCTTCCTTTAACCTCCCGCAGGCAGCCGCTCGGCAGAGAATCGCGGCGTTCCAGGGCAGAGGCGAGCGGCGGTGAGTCCGCCGGGGCCGTGCCAGCCCCCGGGGCAGCGGGAGGCGGCGCCGGGCCCGTCCGTTCCCCGGTACCGCGCGCAGGTCACGCCGGGCCTCCTTGAACCGAGATTAGCCGGCCGGCGCCTCCGGCCGCTCCGTGACCCCCGCGCCGGCTTTGGGGAGCGGCCGCACTCGGCCCGTGGCGGGGCCGCGGCTCTGCCGAGCGCTGCCGGGGGAGCCCCGCGGGACCGCGGCCGGGCCGTGGCGCTGCTGCCCGCGCTGCTGCTGCTGCTCCTGCCGCTCCTGCCCCTGGCGGCGCCGGCGGCGGCCGCGGTGCTGCTCGGCCTGCCCGGCTACGACGTCCCGCCCGGGGTGAACCGGCCGGCCAAGCTGCGCCCGGTGCTGCCCGTGCTGCTCGGCATCGCCGCGCTGGTGAGTGGAGCTGCGAGGGGCGAGGGGCGCTCGGGGAGACCGTACGGGCTGGGGCGGGGGGCAGCTGTTGCACCAAACACGGGGAGCCGGGGTCGGGATCCGCGTGTCCCCGCTGTCCCCATGGGATGCTAGCGGTGCCGCATCACAGGGAGGGCGTGCGGGGAGCATCCCCTGGTCGGGTTCCGCTCAGGGTGCCCCCCTATCCGGACACTGCCCCCGACATCCTCGGGTCGAGGATGCTGTCCCCGGCACCCCTTGGCCGGTCTGCCGCGGGGAGCACCCACGGTCGGGACAGTGCCCGTGCAGCGGGCAGATCCCGTTCCCGGTTCAGGAACGTGCTGAGGCGTGTTAGCGGAGATTGGACCGGCTGATGGCAGCCCCGAATTCAGGGCTGGGTTGGTGTTTTGCCYGATAACAGCCCGCACCTTCAGGCGAAATCACCTTGCACAAGGAAAGCTGCAGCCCGTCAGCTGCTCCTGCCACGGCTGACATTTATGGCACACAATCCGGTTAGGGCTGCTTTACTTAATCCCTGGACTCCCTTTGGCAGCGTTGCATAAACGTCATYAGAGCCCTCCTCTGCTCTGCCTCTGTCACTCTTTCTTTGAATGTCTTAAAATCTTCAGCTTTCTCTGTCACTCTTTGAGCCACAACATCACCCCTGCTATCACACAGATTTTGTTTTCCTCCACAGAGATTCTTAAACCATTTACATCCTCTTTAAATTAAATTTACTGATAGAGCTGTCCTGCTCTCCTAGACACCACTAGCAGGTGACAAGACAGACTCACTGGGCATTAAGAAGAGGGATCTTGCTTAGCCAGTGAACTGTAACAGGTTATTTCTTTGATTCCCAACTTTGTGTTTGCTCACTTATTACATCAGATTTATATTCTAGCTTGCAAGAGCATTGCAAGAGCATTGGGAAAGGAAGCAGCTTCATTGTGCTCAGTAGATTTGTTGTGCAAAGAAAAACCAGTAACTGACTTGCACAACACAGCTCCGCACTTTAGATTTGCAAATTCGCTGAGTTTTATGGTCTAATTCATGAATATTAGTTTCTGCAATGAAGAACTGTTTCTACATATGATATTTCATTGTTGTTATGAAGTATAAATGAAACAAGAATGACCACAAAGTTGTGGACCATACTGATGATTAAAATACATGCTCCAAGACAACCAGTTTGGTTGACCTTTATAAAATTTCTGGTGTTACAATGACACTGGATTTGAGTAGTGCAAGTAAATTTTTTTACACATTATAGGATGCGAGAACTTGGGAAAATTGTTTTATTTCCAAATCAGTTAGAGAAGGTTGGGAAGTGCCAGAACTAAGGAGGTCTGTAGAATTCCACCGCGTATTTTGTAAATTATGAGATGGTCACAGATGATCTCAAGCTATTTTACACAGGGTTCGGTGCAGCATTATAGTCCTTGTCAGTTCAGCTACCCAATACTTGTTTTCTTTCCTTTATCAGTCTCTGGACTTGTGCCTCATTTATGRGCYARTRTCYAAAYTCGACACTGATCTACTCCTGAGATTTCTCCAGGCCYTTTATCTGTTGATCTTTAGTKTACTACAAATAATAACAAATTTATCCTTATAATRTGYCAGCAGCAGTATTAGTTCTCTTGAACACACACATTTTAATCCTGGGTTATAGCCATGGAGTGCAGATGGGTAAGCAGAGAACAGCAATTGCTGAAATAATGTATTCCTTGTTTAGTCGTGACTCCCAGGTTTTCTAAAYTTTAGGAAGTCACAAGATCTAATTGTCTCCGTGGACCTTCCTGTCCTTTAATTTATTTTAATTAATTACAGATCTACTATGTGTCTTGCGTTGCTAAGATAGAATGTTTGAAGACATTCTTATAGTTTCCAAAGCATGAAATTTTCAAGTACAAATTTGAAAAAAAATTCAAGTATGAAACACGACGACARACAATGACACCTACAGAATTACGGACACCAGTGTCATTCCACAACRAATTATGCATCCGCAGTGTGCGGGTGAGGATTGACAAGCCCAGCTCCCSTTCAAGTTCAGACTTCCAGCACCAGATGGCTCTCCTGCACTGCAGAACCCAAAAGGAGCTTCTTGGGTCGTGCAACGCTTTCTCTGGAATGTTTCCCAGTATCSCAGTACAGGCTCCCCTTCACAGTGAGTTCCTGTTGCCGCCTAATCAGCACCACGACCCAGAAACGGGGAATGTTTCACATCTGTTACACCTGGCTCAGTCTCTCCCCTTGCATGTGCAGCCACAGGACAGAGAAAAAACTTAATGAATGACAAGATTTCAGGCCCTGACATTCAGCTTTTCACTGGAAATTAAGAAGAAAGGGACTCTCTGGCATAGGAGAAAATGGGGCTTTGGCCTGGTCTATCCCTGGTCTATCTCACAGGAGTAGAGACAAGGTTAAAAAATTATCAGAAGCTTGAGAGACCATTTATTTGAAAKATTGTTGAGGGAATGGTTTTCTCCATCCTGGGCCTCAAGGTCTCAAGCTTGTAAACTGCTGAGACTAAGCTTATAAACCATTAATTACTGCTCTGTACCTGCAACACCCAAAGAAAAAAAACACATTATTACTTCAGGAACCAACTAGTTTATTTCTTCTGCAGCTTGAACCACATTCCAGCACATCCAGTCTTTGTGTGGAGCCCCTGGGKGTGCTRTGAWGTCCAGACCTTGTTAATGTGCYCAAAAGAGTCCAAAACCTACCAGCTGTTGGTGAACTGGCACCAAAAAGATTTAGAACAGGAAGAACARTAGGTGGTAAAAACGGCAGTACWAAAGATCTGTCAGAGGTGTCTGAGGCTTTTTAGATCCCCAGAGGGGCCAAATCTGATAAGTCTTCTTAGACCACACCTCACTCATTGGGACAGCACAGTTTAGCATATGCCAGTTAATTACTTTCACTATTAAACGCCAAAGAAGGGAGCTGCAATCGTGTTTTGTGTAACAATATTTCCCAATGCTCTTGTCTGAGCTATAAGAAAGCTGAACCCTCTGTGCACCTCTGTCCTGACGGGTTTGAATGCACCACTGCCATTTCCCAAGTGTGTCCCAA
>JACAXG010000928.1:0-20664 GCA_018881555.1 Amblyornis subalaris
TTGCTCTATGAGGTATTAAAGGAATGGAAAGCTGAACAAGATAAAAGGGATGAAAAATCTGAGGAGGGGCAATTGCAAGAAATTGAACAACAGAACTCCCTGACTTCAGCAGAGAAACAGAGGACAGATTCATCAAAGAAATATCTGTCCCCTGTAGATTATGTAAAACCAAAATATCCTGCGCCATCAGATTTCGTTAAGCCCAAGTACCCGTCCCCGGTGGAGCAAATTGAGGAACTAACACTTTTGGACAAAGAAACCCCTGACTTTAAAAACCACAGCAAGTTAGACTATCCGCCCTTGCCGAGGGAGGAATCATCTGAAGACGAGGACGAACAATTAATCATGCAGACTCATGAAAGGAGGGAGGGGGTGGGCAGTCGTGGTCGTGTGCGGCGGGTACCAACGGGCCCCTGGACGCTACCTCCCTGTAGAGTGACCGTCCAACCGAGACAGCCGGGGCGGTTCTAGGATGAAGTGAGGAAAAAAGCATTGGAATGTGGAGAATGGGAATTGTTAGAGCGTTTGAGTATACCTGAGGGAACAATGAATAACATTGGGGACACTGGGGAAGGGGGCGCATGTATGAATACCCCCAGCTCTGAGGCTTTTCCAGTTTTCAAAGCAGCCCCTGGCACAAATCAAGCAGATAGCCACAGTGTGATAGCGTGGCACGTGGTTCAAGATTTGCAAACAAGAGTTGCACAATATGGTCTAGGATCCTCAGAAGTTATGCAAATCATTCGTGTTATCAACACAGATTTGCTGGCTCCTTTTGATATTAAACACCTAGCACAGATTTTATTCCAGCCAGTGCAGTTTGGAGTTTTTGAGAGCAATTGGAGGCAAATGGCTGAAAAGGCAGCTATGGAAAATATGAGACGAGTCCAAGGGGACCCAGGCTTGGGGGTTGGGGTTGAAGGTCTGATGGGAACTGGCATATTTGCAAACCCAGACCTGCAGGCGCGATGGGATCCCCTGGTTCTTGAGATGTGTCAAAAACTGGGAATAGGGACTTTGATAAAAACCATAGAAATGGCTTCTCCCAAACCTCGATATGTAAAAATCGTACAGGGAGTGAAAGAGCCATTCCTCCAGTTTGTTGAAAAGGTTACTGCTGCTTTGGAAAAACAAGTTGATGATGATAATTTGAGGCAGTTGTTGTGTAAACAGTTAGCTCGAGATCATGCTAACGAAGACTGTCGCAAGGTAATTGAGAACTTACCAAGACACCCTTCCCTAAATGATATGGTCACTGCCTGTTCAAAAATTGGGTCAGTAGAACATAAGATGTCAGCTCTGGCAGCTGTCCTGCGACCACCACAAAAATGCTTTGCATGTGGGCAGCAGGGACACCTAAAGGCAGACTGCAAACAGCGACAGTCAGGACAAAAGCAAAAGGGGAATAACAATTCTAACAGTTTTTTATGCAATCGCTGTGGTAAGCCAGGTCATTATGAGAAACAATGTAAGTCCAAATTTCACGCAAATAGTCAGCCTTTGGGAAATTTGGGAAATGCGCAGAGGAGTGCGATGGGGAACAGCGCTCAGACACAAGTACCTCCCCAGAATATGCCACAAACACAGGCTTGCTCAACCAGCTCAGTGGAAGCACAAAGGGGTCTGCCGGCCTGGATGTGTGCACCTCAGAATCAGTAACGTNGGAAGCACAAAGGGGTCTGCCGGCCTGGATGTGTGCACCTCAGAATCAGTAACGTTAAATTCTAACCAGGTGCACAAAGTCCCCTTGAATGCACATGGACCCTTGGGTCATGGCTTAAGTGCATTGTTAGTGGGAAGATCAAGTGCTACATTACAGGGTATATCTGTTCATCCGGGGGTTGTTGATGCTGATTTTATGGGACAAATTTATGCAATGGTTTCTACTCCTACACCCCCAGTCACCATTCCTGAAAAAACCCGCATCGCTCAACTTGTGCCTTTTAAGTCCTGTGTCCTTAGGACGGAGCAATGGCCTCGAGGAACTGGAGCCTTTGGATCTACTGGGGCCCCTCAAGTTTTTTGGGCCAGGAATCTCTCCGATCAGCGACCACACATGGCATGTACTCTCGTCCTACCCAGTGCCAACCCACCACAGATATGGCTTCGAGGTTTGATTGACACAGGTGCTGACGTTTCTATTGTTTCTTCCTCTACATGGCCTTATTCATGGCCTTTGACTGCAGTGGAATCAACCATCGCGGGCCTGGGAGGCACAACACAGAGCCACCTCAGCACACACTCTGTGTTGGTGAAAAACGAGGAGGGTCAGACAGCCACCATCCGGCCGTATGTGGCAATGGCACCACTGAACCTATGGGGGCGGGATGTACTTGCAGCTTAGGGTGTCAAGATTAGCACAGACCTTTAATAAGGGCCACTGCGCAGATGGGCAGCACTGCAACATTGCCACTGCGATGGCTCACAGAACAACCAGTGTGGGTTGACCAGTGGCCCCTGAATAAAGAAAAACTAGCTGCCCTGCAGGACTTGGTGGCAGAACAATTAAAGCAAGGACATATCAAACATTCCACCAGTGCCTGGAACGCCCCTGTCTTCGTCATAAAGAAAAAATCAGGGAAATGGAGGCTGGTGCACGACCTCAGGAGGGTCAATGCCGTGATAGAAAGCATGGAGACATTTCAGGCTGGGATGCCATCACCTACGATGTTACCTATGGGGTGGGACATTTTAATCATTGTTTTAAAAGATTGTTTTTTCACAATTCCTTTGCATCCTCAGGACGTACTGAAGTTTGCTTTTACTGTACCCTCGATCAACAATGCTGAACCTGTAAAGCAGTATCAGTAGAAGGTCCTACCCCAGGGTATGAAGAATAGTCCATGTATTTGTCAGTAGTATGTTGCACAAGCTTTATCTGGAATTCGTGAACAATTTCCTAGCTCTTATTGCTATCATTATATGGATGATATACTGGTAGCAACACCGACCCAGGAGGAATTATTGAGGATAAAACCTCAATTGTTTGCTGCCTTGCATTCTTATAGATTGCAGGTAGCTCCAGAAAAAGTCCAAAAGTTCCCCCTTTGGAAATATTTGAGAGTCAAAATTCTGGAACGAATGATACAGCATCAGAACATACAATTTCAAACTTCTATTAGAACCTTAAACGATGCTCAAAAATTGCTAGGTATCATCAATTAGCTACGTCCTTACCTAGGACTGACCACAGCACAGTTGTCTCCTTTGTTTGATACATTGAAAGGAGACCCAGACTTAAATTCGCCTCGAACTCTGACTCCCGAGGCTCAGCAAGCGCTACAAGAAGTCCAGCAAGCTATTTCCACACGACAAGTTTATAGAATAGATCCCTCAACTGATACCCTTGTCTTTGTAACCATACCAGATTTGCATCCCACAGGCATCCTCGGACAATGGAATGGCTGCTGACCCAACCCACTGCATGTTTTGGAATGGATTTTTCTTCCTCATCAATTGAGGAAGACAGCACCTACATTATTTRAATTGATTGCTCAGCTGATAATAAAATGCCGCCAGCGTTGCTTACAGCTTATAGCCAGAGATCCCATAAAGATTGTATTACCAATACAACAAGATTATTTTGAATGGAGTTTTGCTAACAGCGCCCCTTTACAGGCAGCGCTGCAAGGTTTTACAGACCAAATTGTTTATCATTTACCCAGCCATAAGTTGTTGCAACTGGCAAAATCAACCCCTCTATCACTATAGCCACGGAACAGTCGTGTGCCCGTATTGGGGCCGACTGTTTTCACAGATGGGTCAAGAAAGACTGAGAAAGCCATTGTCACATGGAAGGATGAATCTGGTTAGCAGGTGTTAGAAGGGCATGAGCCCGGGTCTACTCAACTCGTCGAGTTACGAGCTGTAATTATAGCATTTCAGCATTTTTCTCATGTACCACTGAACCTTGTTACTGATTCTTCTTATGTTGCAGATCTTGCACAGCATTTAGACTGTTCGCTTGTTAAGGAAGTAAACAATACTAATTTGTTTTTGTTATTGAAATCCTTATGAGATGTGCTTCAGAAGCGGAAATATTCTTATTATGTTTTGCATGTTC
The DNA here is from genome assembly GCA_018881555.1 of Amblyornis subalaris. Taxonomy (NCBI): domain Eukaryota; kingdom Metazoa; phylum Chordata; class Aves; order Passeriformes; family Ptilonorhynchidae; genus Amblyornis; species Amblyornis subalaris. The sequence goes on from JACAXG010000928.1 coordinate 4,064, forward strand.
GCAGTCACACCTCGCTTCCAAGTTTTGTGGCCGAAAGTAACTCCCGAACTGACCAGCTTGCCAACCCTGCGTGGGTTGCACCTCAGCCTGACCAGACAGCACAAGCCAAAACATCACATGATTTCTACCACCAGAGTGCACACACTTTGCAAAAACAATTTTCACTCACATCAACTCAGGCCCTCAACATTGTCAGTGCCTGTCCTAACTCCCAGGACTTTGCCGTGCCTTTGCCCATGGGTGTTAATCCCAGGGGTTTGTGGGCGCTGCAGCTCTGGCAGACAGATGTCACACATGTATCAGAATTCGGTCGCCTCAAGTACGTGCATGTCTCAATTGATACCTTTTCTTCTGTCATATGGGCATCTGTTCATGCAAGTAAAAAGAGCCGTGATGCCATCGCACACTGGCGATTGGCTTTTGCTGCGCTGAGAGTACCAGCAGTTATCAAAACCGATCATGACCCTGCCTACGCCTCTGCTCGAGTGAAACAATTTTTACACCTGTGGGGCGTGGAACACAAGTTCAGTATTCCCCATTCACCTACTAGTCAAGCTGTTGTTGAAAGAGCACATGGCTCCTTGAAATGAATGTTGCAAAAACAAAAAAGGGGAATGCTTGGGGAGCCTCCCCAGAGTCGTGTCCAGAAAGCCGTGTACACGCTCAACCATCTCACAATACCTTCTGATTCTGATGTTCCTGTTATTTTAAACCATTTTCTTTTGCTCCGATCTGATGGGGCACTAGCTTTTCCCCGTGGAAAGRTGTGGGTAAGGGACCTCATCACTGGTAAGTGGGAGGGCCCTTGGGACCTTATTACSTGGGGACGTGGATATGCTTGTGTCTCCACAGATACCGGTCCTCGTTGGATACCGGCACGGTGTGTGAGACCTGATCTGCAACGGCGTGGCCGTCCCCTGGACAACAAGGATGGATCCCGCACTTAGAATCATGCTCATGATGCTGTGTTGCGGTGCAGGACCGGGAGCGTCGATAGTGCCTCCGCTCGCAAAAGAGAATGTGTGGATAACCTTAGCCCAAGCTATGAATCTGTCATCTATATGTCTGTTGCTTGCTACCCCACAATCGCCTTTTCAAACATGCTTGGTGGCTGTGCCAATTGCTAATCAGACGCTTGTTAAGTGGTGAGCCAACGGGTCTAAGAATGGGGGGGAATCCGTCCCTGATAGGCTCCTGCCGATGCTAAATTTGGCAGAGCCACAGGAGCTTGATATTTTGGGGTCCCTGAGGGCGGCAGCATGCTTCACCTTCAGTCAGAATGTGTCATTCAGTTGGTCCCAAAAAGGCTCCTGGTCTGCTACTCCATCCAAAGCGTGGTATCGCAATTCCTCGGCATGGTGTAATCAAACAATAGGTATAGGTGGGAAGAAACTACACATCCCTCGTCAGTTACCACATGGAATGTTTCTCATCTGTGGCAATCGAGCATGGGCAGGTATCCCGTTCCGCATAGATGGGGGTCCCTGCACATTTGGCCACGTCACTATGCTTTTACCAAACATGACCAAAATGAAACATTTTTCCTCCCCATCACACCGTCGCAGAAGGGAATTGTCAGGACTTATGCCTGAATGCAGGGATGATGCTAATTTTTGGGGCATAGAAAAACGCGTGCTTGCTTCTGTTTTTACCCCTGGTGTGGCTGCAGCAAAGGCTTTAGCAACCCTTAATAAACTAGGCTGCTGGCTGACAAAGCGCACAAATGCCACATCTGCAGCGCTGACCGATCTTTTGGCCGATGTTAAATCAGTACGCCAAGCTTCGCTGCAAAATCGAGCTGCTGTTGACTTCTTGCTTTTAGCTCATGGACATGGGTGTGAAGATTTTGAAGGAATGTGTTGTATGAATCTCTCTGATCATTCAAAATCCATCTCTGCCAACATCAAAGAGCTGCAGGCAGGAATTGCAAAACTACGACAAGAACGTGGGTGGTTTGACTCCTTGTTGGGGGGGTGGAACGTCTCTGGGTGGCTCAAGGAACTAGTAAAGATAGGATTTTTAATTGTGTTAGTAATTATTCTCATCTTGTTATTTCTGCCATGTTTGTTGCATTTGCTGCGGAGAACCCTACAGCAGGTGACACACAGCCTTTCCAATTTTAAATAAAAAAGGAGGAGATATGGGAGAATTCATACCAGAAGAAGGATGGCCTGTCGATGAAACAATTAAAGTGTATCCCTAAAAGTGTGATAATGTAGCAATAATGCAAACGCAAGGCTTTTCGGCTATTTTAAAAATTGAGGAACTAAAAACCAGACGAACAAATGCAGTCCCAGGAAAACCACAAAATGTGCAGCTAGAGATAGTGCTAAAAATGTGTCTTTGTCCTAACCCTCAGCAGAATTTTGTATTAGCCAATCCAAGTCGCTGTTGCAATAGCAGTGCTTTAAGCATGGTATAAAAAAAGCTTGTAAAAATAAAGAAGGTAGAAGCCTTTTTTTGAAAAGCACTCAGTGTTTGTCTGTTCCAACAATCGGATTATCGATATGTTAACGTAACAGAATGCTGACCAAGGACATTGTATGCAAGACGCTGTGCTACTGGGGAGGACGGGGTTATGAAATGGGTAGTTAATTGTTTGTACAATAGTATAAAAGGTATTGCTGCCTGGAATAAAGTTGGCTTTACTTGCACCCAGCTGAGTCCGTTTCTCAATCGCCGACACTTGTATTCAACTGTTTTTAAAGATGCTTTGTATTTTACAACATACTCTTGGTTTGACCTCAGCTGGGTGCCAGGTGCCCACTAAGCCGCTTTATCACTCCCTTTCCCAGTCGGACAGAGGAGAGAATAAGATGGAAAAGACCCAGTGGGTTAAGGTAGTTTTATTAAAGCAAAAGAAAGAGACAAGCAAAAGTCTGAGTGCACATAAGCAAAGGGAAAAGTTAATCTCTACTTCCCATCAGCGAGTGATGTTTGGACACTTTCCTGGAAGCAGGGCTTCAGTACATGTAATGGTTGCTCCAGAAGGCAAACATCACAGAATAATGAATGCCCCCTCGTTCATCCTCTCTGCCTTAGCTTTTATATCTGAGATGATGTCATATGGTATGGAATATCCCTATGGTTAATTTGGGTCATCTGGCCAGGTTGTTTCCCCTCCAGGATCTTGCCCACTCCCAACCCCTTGATGGGGGAAGGAATGTTAGAGGGACAGTGCTGCTCAGCAGCAGCCAAAACACTGCTGTGTTATCGACACCCTTCCAGTTACCAATGCAAAGAACATCACTGTGAGGGCTGCTAAGGAAAAAAAAAGAACTCTACCTCAGTCAGACCCAATACAATCTCCATCCCTTATTCCATACCATTTGCATCATACTCAGATCCCACATAATCTATATATCTTCCAACTGTTCCATTATATTTATTTCTCATTACTGGAATCCTTTCTTAACCACACATACAACTTAAACTACATCCTTAAACCATCTCTATACCAAGCATACATTTCCATTAACTACTATCCCCTGTTCCTTCAAAGATAGATATTAGCACCGACACTGGCCCGGCTCGGGTCGTCATCTCATTCTCCTTGCTCCTCGCAAAATTCACTGTTCATCAATTCATGTCACTCTTGCTACTTTACTTCCTGCAGCATACAACTTACATCACAGATTATTTGTCCCCCAAGGTTAAATCTCCTTCAGGCGCACACCAGGTCTTCCCCATACTTCTGTGTTACCCACCAAGTACACCCTGGTCCTTCAGCAAAGACAATCCCATGAATGGGTTTGCCTTTTCCCATGGGAGGAGAAATCCACACCGACTTCCCTAGCCACTTCCCTATGTGAAACACAGGAACCTTATCTCCTTCCCCAGTTTCTAGGGGCTTAGTTTGGGCAGGACCAGGGCAGTTAGCAGATCCCCTAGTGTTGATCTCTTTCTTGGGGATCGTTATCCCATATTCAGGGTGTGCCCAAAATTAATGTTTCTCTTTCTTCCCCCTCCCCCCGCTTCCCAGCTCGGGAGTATCACAATGTTGGGGAGCCTGGCCGAGATCCTGGCAGGGGGCAGGGCCAGGAGTTGCTCTCTCTCTTCCAGTTGCGATCGGAGCCAGTGGCTCGGTGCAGTGTGGTTCCTGCGGCACTGTGCAGCGTGATGTCTCTGCTTGGCTGACTTGGTTTTTGGCCCAGGCAAAAAACTTTTTCCTTTCCCTGGATTGGCGAAGCTGGAGTAGCAATCTTTGGCTGCCTTGAGCTGAACTAAAAGGGCTGCTGCTCTGATATTGGCAGGATCGGGATCAGCGGGAGTGGAGCGGCTCTGCCCAGCCCCAAGCCCCCGGGAGCCAAGCCGGGGAGACAAAGCACATCAAAAGGCTCCAGCCCAGCTGTTTCGCCTGCTGTGACTGCTGTGGAGAGGGGATCGACACCAGGTAGTCACTGGGATTTTCCTCTGCTGCTGGACTGCCCTGTGGGGGTTCTCCTGCCCTTGACCTGAAAGTCAGCGTCATCTTGGTCCATGTGTTGGGAAAGGGGTATTCCTCCAGCACTGGCCCCATTTTCTCTGGACATTTTTTGGGTTTTTGTTTCTCGGGGGGGGAGGGGGGGGGAAATGGACTCTGACAGTTTAGTGCTTAACCATCATTTATCTTTTTTCCCTGGCCTTGGGGGTGAGAATTCTGTTTGTTAATAAACTGTTTTGTTTTTTTTTCACTGTCATCTATTAGTATTCATTCCCTATTGGTGGAAAGGGATTTTTGGAACCCTTTTGGAGAGGAGGACTCAGTCCAGAGAGTCCTCTCTTAAATTTGTCTCAAAACTGAGACAACCAGCCAAGTGGCTTCAGCTGAGTTCGCATCCCAGTGCTTCCATGTCCCATTACCTAAAGCCCTTAACATAGTTTTCAGCAGTTTGTTATACCTTTCCGTCTTCCCAGAGGCCTGTGGATGATAAGGAATGTCTGACTCAATTCTCTCTGGGATACCATGTTGCCACAATATGTGTCTCTAAAGACCTGAGATCATGTTACGAGCAGTGACATGGTTTACTGGGTATGTTTCCAGCCAGCCAGTTGTTGCCTCTACCATCGTGAGTATGTAACACTTGACTTGGCATGTTTATGGCAGTGGCCCAATGTACTCAATTTGCCAGGCCTCACCATACTGGAAACCCAGCCACCGCCCTCTATTCCAAGTACACTTCACTTGTGTGGCTCACTTGATGGCAGCACATCTTTCACACCGGTGGATAACTTGTGTGATGGCCTCTCTGGTCAGGTCCACTCCTAGATCATGAGCCCATCTGTATGTAGCATCCCTTCTGAGATGCCCTGATGTTTCATGAGCCCATCGAGCTATAAATAGCTCCCCCTTTCCCTCCCAGTCTAGGTCCACCTGTGCTATTTCAATCTTAGCAGCCTTATCTACCCGTTCTCTGTTTTGATGTTCCTCAGTGGCATGACTTTTGGGCACATGCGCATCTACATGATATACTTTCAGAGTCAGGTTTTCTACCCATGCAGCGATGTCCTGCTGCAGTGCAGCAGCCCAGACGGGTTTACCCCTGCATTGCCAATTGTTCTTCTTCCATTGCTGCAGCCACCCTCATAGGGCATTAACCACCATCCAGGAGTCAGTATAGAGTACAGGCCACTTTTCTCACTCAGCAATCTCTAGGGCTAGTTGGATGGCTTTCACTTCTGCAAATTGGCCTGATTAGCCTTGCCCTTCAGCAGCCTCAATGACTTGTCATGTGGGACTCCACACAGCAGCTTTCCATCTCTGATGGTTTCCTATCACACAGCAGGATCCATCAGTAAATAGAACATAGCCTCTTTTGTTTTCTGGTAACTCATTATATGGTGGTGCTTCTTGGGCATGAATCACCTTTTCAGGCAATGCTCCAAAATCTCTGGCTTCAGGCCAATCCGTAATCTCTTCTAGGATTCCTGGGAAATTGGGTTTTCCCATTCGGGCTAGTTGTGTAATTAATGCTACCCACTTACTCCATGTAGCACTGGTTGTGTGATGTGTTGAGGGGATGTTTCCTTTGAACATCCAGTGTAGCATGGGCAATCGCGGTGCCAAGAGGAGACATGCTTCTGTCCCAACAAATTCTGAGGTGGCTCGAATGCCCTCATAGGCTGCTAATATCTCTTTTTCAGTTGGAGTATATTGGGATTCTGATCCTCTATAACTCCAGCTCCAAAACCCTAATGGTCACCCTCAGGTTTCTCCTGAGGTCCTTTGCCAGAGGCTCGAGGTGAGACCCTGCTCCCCAGCTGCAGTGTAGAGTATATTTTGCATGGCTGGTTTTGTCCAAACAGGCCCAAGAGCGACTGCACAAGCTGTTTCTTGTTTGATCTGCTCAAAGGCCTGTTGTTGCTCAAGGCCCCACTCGAAATGGTTCTTCTTCCTGGTCACTCGATAGAGGGGGCTCACAAGCTGACTATAACCTGGAATATGCATTCTCCAGAACCCCACAAGGCCTAGGAAAGCTTGTGTTTCCTTCTTGTTAGCTGGTGGAGACAGTTGCAATTTTGTTAACCACTGCCACAGGCACATGACGGCATCCATCCTGCCATTTTATTCCCAAGAACTGGATCTCCTGTTGTTATGGGTTCGAAAAATGAAATTTGTTTTCTTTCCCCCATGTAGCAGGGAGGCTGTGTAGGTGGGGAGGGGCTGGCCGGGAACTGATGGGCAATACTTAAGAACAAAAGGGAGTTATCTGTCCAACCGCATTCCCTGCTGATCACCCAGAATGGAAGATACTTAAGGACAAAAGGGATCACTTGCCCAGCCCAGAGGCCAGGACAATTCTCCCAATTAAAGAAAAAAAATACCTGGAAATATTGGCATAGGGGTTGTTTCCCCAGAGGCTGGAGCTTATCATCGCGAGAGATGAAGGGGAACTGCCCGAGACTGGCGAGAGGTGGTGAGAGACCGGGCTCGGCTCTTCTTCTCTGCTCGGCGTTCGGGGAGGACCGTCGTGTCTGCAGCAGAGTGCCGGTTTTGCTCCGGGAACACCGCTATACTGCAACATCTCCGCCCGCTCGCTCGAGAGCACGGATACACTGTGATGTCTCCACGAGGGTCCCGCCGCGGTACAGGGTACAGAGTTACGCTGCAACCGGTTGCTGCCCGGAGCTGCTCCCCTCTGCCGTCTCTGCCGCCAGCCTGGGTTTCTGCTCCACGTGGGTCGGCGCTGGGGTCTACTCGTCTCTGCTGTTCCTGCCTTCTGCTGGCCCCTCAGTGGGTGATACCGAGGTCCATCACTCCCCAGTCAACCCTGCCTGCCTGTGTTGCTTGCTGCCCACTGCCGAGGTTGGTGGAGCCGGGCTGCTGCCCCGTGGGTTCGCACCGGGAGCGACCCCTCCCCCCTTTCCCGTTCGCCAGAGCCGCCATTGCCAAGTGAGGGTCGCCGCGCTCGCACCACAGCGCCCCCTGCAGCTGCGGGGGGAGTCACCGCAGCCTGTCTGCTCCAACGGAGAATCTCCCAACAACAGACAAGGGACTGTTACAGGGTTTGTCTGTTCTCTTATTGTTGCCATTAAACTGTCTTGTTTTATATATATATATATATACACACAGATATATAACCCTAGTAAAGAACTGTTATTCTTTTTACCACATCTTTGCCTGAGAGCCCCTTAATTTCAAAGGTATATTAATTCGGAAGAGGGAGAGGGGTCATCCTGTATTCAAGGAAGATTTCCCACCTTCCTTGACAGACACCTGTCCTTCAAACCAGGACACCTCTGCAGGTCCCTTTACCTTACTTTGTTTTATGGCAAGACCAGGTTTCAGAACAACTTGGATTATTTTCTTTCCTTTTTCAAAAACTATTTCTGCTGTATTGCCCCACACAATGATATCATCAATATATTGTAGGTGTTCTGGAGCTCCACCCTGTTCCAGTGCTGTCTGGATCAGCCCATGGCAGATGGTCAGGCTGTGTTTCCACCCCTGGGGCAGTGGGTTCCAGGTGTGCTGGACACCCCTCCAAGTGAAAGCAAATTGTGGCCTGCACTCTGCCACCAGAGGGATTCAGAAAAATGCATTTGCGATATCATTTGTGGCATACCATTTGGCTGCTTTTGACTCCAACTCATACTGAAGTTTTAACATGTCTGGTACAGAAGCACTCAGAGGTGGTGGGACTTCATTCAAGCCTTGATAGTCTACTGTCAGCCCCCATTCCCCATTAGACTTTCACACTGGCCATATGGGGCTGTTGAAGGGTGAGCAAGTTCTGCTGATTACTCCTTGGCTCTCCAGTCAATGAATTAGTTCATGGATGGGGGTTACAGAGTCTCTGTTGGTGTGATACTGCCACCGGTGCACTGTCCTGGTAGCAATTGGCACTTGCTGGTCTTCAACCTGCAGCAATCCTACAATGAAGGGATCTTCTGAGAGGCCAGGCAGGGTGGATAACAGTTTGATCTTCTCTGTATTCACTGTAGCTACACCAAAAGCCCATCAATACCCTTTTGGGTCCTTGAAGTACCCTCTTCGTAGGGAGTTGATGCCAAGGATACAAGGGGCCTCTGGGCCAGTCACAATGGGGTGCTTTTGCCATTTGTCCCCTGTTAAGCTCACCTCAACCTCTAATAGAGACAACTCCCGGCATCCCCCGTCACTCCAGAGATCCAGATGGATTCTGCACTTTTGTGCCTTGATGGCATCCATGTACACTGTGCACCTGTATCCACTAAAGCTTTATACTTCTGTGGATCTGATATGCCAGGCCATCAAATCCACACAGTCCAGTATACCTGCTCATCCCTTTCCTCCTCCTGGCCGAAGGCAGGGATCCTCTTCCTGTTCTTGGTCAGAGTATTCACTACTTGACCTTTGCAATGCCAGATCAGAAGTTCCCTCACCAGGGTTGTAGGAAATGATTTTAGTTCTTTTATGTCTGGGAGATCACTGATTCTTGTGTCTCTGCAGCAACTACACTGGCAGTCTTCTTGAGTGGCCCCTTCTTAACAGCTCTCTTCCCTCTCAGTTCAGGGACATGGGCTTCCAGGTTAGAGGTGGGTTCACCATCCCACTTCCTCATGTCCTCTCCCTGCTCACACAGAAAGAACCAGAGCTCATTACATGGCCTGAGCTTGGGGCTTCCCTTCCCTCTGACCAGGGTAGGAGAGGAGCGATCTCTTGGGCTGCCCCTAAAAGCTGGGGTGCTAGCTCGTAGGGATGAGGAAGTACCCAGAGTTTCTTCTACATTTTGGAGCCAGGAGGATGCCGCCTCTACAGCTGGCAGATCCATTTGCAGGTAATACAGTGCTACCAAGCTGCTGGAATATGATGCAGGGGCACTTTGAACCACATTCTTCCACATGGCCATTGTGCAAAGGACATCCTCTGGATCTTTAGAGACACTGTCATTTTTCAGATCACTATAGATGACTTTCAGCACTGCTAATTCTCTCAGGTACTGGATACCTTCATCTGCAGTGGTCCACTTCCCTGGGGAGTTCAAAAGATCTTCCTTAAATGGATATCTTGCCCTCATGCTTCAGAGAAGTCGTTTCCAAAGGCTGCAAATTGCTCCTCCTTTTCCAATTCCTCTTTCAATTTCCCGATCTTTAGCAAGGGATCTCAGCTGTTGGGCTTCATGACCTACTGCTGACTGTTGGCCCCATTATCCCAACGTTGAAGCAGCCAGGCAGAAATCCGCTCACCTGGCTGTCGGCTGTAATCTTTTTGCAAGTCTCAAAGTTCTGATGAGGTCAGGGACGGAGTAACTTCAGTTTCCTGTTTGATTAGCCTCACTCCCTTCGATTTCTTTGTTGAAGGGCCTGCCTCTTGATCTAACCCCTCCTTTCCTGCTGTTACATCCTCTCCTTCCTCTTCTTCCTTTTCTTCTTCTTCCTCCCTTACTAATCAGTGGTATGGGCCTGCAACTTGCCTTGTCCATCTTTTTGTTTTCACTACTGGGGCAATTACTGTAGTTGATGTAGCTTGAGTCTATGTGTCAGCCATAGCTGTTGTGGTTTGAGTCCCTGTCTCAGCCACAGTGTCCTCAAAAGCAGTTTGGTTTCCTGCTTCAACCACAGTCCTCTGAGAGTATTGAACAGTGGCTCGGTATGCCCAGGCCAGGCCCCAGTACAGGGCGAGAAGCTGCTGGGGTTCATGGGGGTAAAAAAGACACCCTTCCATCAGTCGATGGGTCAGTTTGTTAGGGTTGTTTAGCTGTTCAGGCATACAGTCCCAGGCAGTGGGAGGTGATAACTGCCCTAGGAACCTGCCCAAATCCTTCCACGCTCCCTGCCACCCAGGAACTAGATGCCTCAGGGCAAATTTTAATAGCTGCTCACCTAAAGGTTGTTTTCTCTTACATCAGGATGATGACAGATTCCATGAATTCCATAGCATAGCAACAGTATTAGCTAATATTATTAACAGTATCAAACAACTTATATAAGGATGAGCAACGAACGTGGAGGTCTGCAGTATAAAATCATCCACATTCAAATCCACCCTGGGCAGGGAGGAGTTGTATTCACTCATTGTCATTGTTTGTCTTAAAAAGTTCCCAAACTAAACAAAATAAAGAGATAAGCAGTGTGGCGGCCTGTTCCATCCCGATATAAGGGGAGTTGGGAGGAATTCTTTTGATAGATTTCTCGGACGAGAATCAAGCACATACACAGCAATATATCTGAGAACTGTTTATTAATAAATGTCCCTGCCAAAAGATGATAGAAAAGGGAGAAAGAAAGGGGAAAAGGGGAAAAACAGACAGAAGGTCACCACCAGAATTCCGGGGGCCCTGCCAGCGTCTGCTCGAAGCACACTGCAAGCTGTGGTGTCCACGTGGCTCAGTGTGGCTTTCAACCAGCGGCAGGCTGTGTGTCTCTGCTGTCGGCATGGAGCGGGGCATGGGCGGTGGCCATCGGCAGGCTCGCAGCGGGGACAGCTGCGGGCTGCTGTCGGCTGCTCCGTTGGCGAAGAACAGGCAAGGAACCAAAAATGGCGGGCGGAGCAGGTCGTTGTGGCGACCAGCGGCTCGGAACGGGGCATCAGCAGGGAAGCGGCGGAGCAGGTCGTTGCGGCAATGGGCTGCCTCGGGGGTGCGGACAGGAACAGAGGCAGGGAAGGAGCAGGACCGCAGGGAGAGAAAAGCGAGTGGGGGGGACCCCGAGCTGAACCTGCGGGCAAACCCCCACTCCCAAGGAGCTAAAACATGGCGGAGCCCTTCGTGGTGTCATCGACTGCTTTTATATCTCCTTTTCCCGGGCATCCGGGGATCTAGCCCCTCCTGCAAGGGGGGGGTGGCTTGCAGCCCAGTCCTGACTGGCTGTCAGGCAAAGTCTCCACAGAGACAGGGTTCCTCTCCCTTTTCTTACCTGCCTCTTGCACATGGTAATCTTATAATGTTGAGGCATACATACAAACTGAGTTGGTTCCTCTCATTGCCAAATGCCATGTGCCGCACAGGAGCTTGCTACTTGATAACTACTATTTACCATTTACTGTAGCATGCTATATATATATATATATATAAACTGCCTTTATCTTGCCACACATTGGGTGCCAAAAGGACTGTAGTGGTTTGACCTTGGCTGGGTGTTCAGGTGTTCACTAAGCTGTTCTATCACTCCCTTTCCCAGTTGGATAGGGAAGAGAATAAGATGGAAAACAACCAGTGGGTTGAGATAAGGCAGTTTTATTGAAGTGAAAGAAAGAGAGAAGCAAAAGTCTGCACACGCATAAGCAAAGGGAAAAGTTAATCTCTACTTCCCATCAGCGAGTGATGTTCGGACCCTTTCTGGGAAGCAGGGCCTCAGCACATGTTATGGTTGCTCCAGAAGACAAACATTACAGAATAATGAATGCCCCACTGTTCCTCCTCTCTGCCTTAGCTTTTATATCTGAGCTGAGATCATATGGTATAGAATATCCCTTTGGTTAATTTAAAGTCAGCTGGCCAGGTTGTTTCCCCCCCAAGATCTTGCCCACTCCCAGTCCCTTGATGGGGGGGAATATTAGAGGGACAGCACTGCTCAGCACTAGCCAAAAGACAGTTTGGTTACAGTATTATGTACATTGACCAAAATATTTAATTTAAAATCTCTTCTATATATTCTATTTTGAACTAAGGAATTTTAGTAAATATTTAAGGATTGTGTAAAGGCAAATTTATTTATTGCAGTAAAACATTAGCTTTAAGAAAGAGTCAGGAAGATAAAATTGCTCAGTGTATGTTTTCTTAAAGGCCTTACTACTGTACTCATAAACAGTATTTTCCATTGCGTGCAATATCATCCTTATTACTGTAAAATAAAATGCGTTAATATTCTAGTGAAATGGAAATTTCCTTATAAATAAGTTCCTTAAGGAAAAATATGATTATGTTGCAGGTTTATAATGTAATTTGCACTGTGGACTTTTCAAAGTAATGGTTTTCTTTTACAGAAATTTCTCAGAAAAAGTCTGAAAGTAAAAATTAAGCTCTTGTCTAGTTTACAATGTACAAGCTGAGAAATGTCTATTAAGAATTGTTTTATTAATTTTTTATTCATTGAACTCCACTGCCCTTTAAGGAGTTGGGGCCTTAGTTATTGCAGTTTGTCATGAATAGCTGACACAAGGGAATAGTTTTGTGGAAGAAGGTATATATGGTATACATATAGCGTAGCGTGTGCTGAACTTAAGTTATCAAAGGATGCAAAGATTGGGTGACATATTCATAATACATTTACATTAGTAAATGTATATTAGTGTTTTTGGTCTTGCTGAGATGGAGTTCATTCACAGTGCTGTGCTTTGCTTTGGGATCTGAAAAGGTGTTGAGAACACACCAGTGTTTGGCCACTGCCGAGCAGTGCTGGCACAGCATCAGCGCTGTCTCTCTAACATGCCCCCCATTAAGGGGCTGGGAGTGGGCAAGATCCTGGGAGGGGACACAACTAGGCCAGCTGACCCAAATTAACCAAAGAGGTATTCCATACTCTATGACCTTATGCTCAGCAGTAAAAACTAGGAGAAAGGAAGTGGAGGGGGAGTGATAGAGCAACTTTGTGGGCACTTTGTAATTAGCCAAGATCAATCCACCACAGTTAATATAAAGTACAAAAAAAATTACAGAAAATAATGACTGTGATATCTTACTTAATGGATACCAGACACCTTTTATGGGTGCAACATAGTAATGGCTCTCTGGAGCATACTAAGTTACTTACAGAAAGTGTTGCACCATTTAAAAATGTGCCTTCCTTTAAAAAAAATAGTTTCTGCCCTATTTTTTCTTCACATCAGAAATCTATGCTTATGGAAACTTGTCTGACAGTACACTGGGCCTGTTTAGCCTTTATTCAAAAAAGGGATTTTTTTTTTTCCTGGAAAAAATATTCAAAAAGCAGAATGTTCCTTAAAGTACTATTATCACAGCATGGATTTCTGTCTTTTATAGCATATAAAAGTTTCCCAGAAACAACATCAGTAATGTCTTCCTTTAGAACCCTTAGAGAAGGAACTGGTATCTGTCCTTTATCCAAAGACATGATGGTTTAGAAGAGGAGGAGCATTGCTCATTTATTTACTTCTAACCTGACCTCAGTACCTGGGAAGGTTATGGAATGGATCATCTTGAGTGTGATCACGTGACATGTGCAGGACAACCAGGGGATCAGGCCCAGCCAGCAGAGGTTTAGGAAAGGCATGTCCTGCTTGACCAACCTGATCTCCTATTATGACCAGGTGACCCACCTGGTGTGTGAGGGAAAGGCTGTGGATGTGTCTACCTGCACTTCTGTCTCAGTTTTGAGACAAATTTTAGAGAGGACTCTTTGGAATGAGTCCTCTTCTCTAAAAGGATTCTAACAATCCCTTTCAACCAATAGGAAATGAATACTAATAGATGAAAGTGAAAAAAAAATTGGTTTATTAACAAACAGAATGCCCACCCACAAGTCAAGGGAAAAAGTAAATAACTGTTAAACACTAAACTGTCAGAACTTACTCCCCCCCCCCCCGCCAGGAGCAAAGACCCAAAAAATGTCTGGAGAATGGGGCCAGTGTTGGAGGAATGCCCCTTCCCGACACATGGTCTGAGATGGTGCCAGCTTTCACACTGAGGGAAATAGAACTTCCACAGAGGAGTTCCAGCAGCAGGGGAAAACCCAGTGGCTACCTGATGTCGACCTCTTCTCCATGGCAGTCACAGCAGATGAAACAGCTGGGCTGGAGCCTTTTGGTGTGCTTTCTTTCCCCAACTTGGCTCCCCAAGGCTTGGGGCTGGAACAGAGAGACCCCACTCCCGCCAATCCTCCTCCTCTGGTCTCGGAGCAGCAACTCTTTCAGTTCACCTCAAGGCAGCCAAAAAGATTGCTACTCCAGTTTCTCCAAGCCAGGGAAGGGAAAAAAGTTTTCTTCCCTGGGCCAAAAAACCAAGTCAGCCAAGCAGGAAAAAAACCCCATGTTGCACAGAGCCTTGGAAAGCCTGGGCAGCGAGGCTTCAAACTGCCCACGTAACAAAAAGCCAGAAGCCTTCCCCCCCCACCCGGCCCCACACTCCTCCAGTCTCGAGCTTTAAAGGTACAGGAACCATTTTTGGGCATAAGCAGAGGATCATGGAATAGGCTATCATAATAAATCACTCCAAGACAATTTCAGCAAAGCCTTTGACACTGTCTCCCACAGAATACTCCTGGAAAAGCTGTCAGTCCATGACTTGGACAGGTGCACTCTTTGTTGGGTTAAGAACTGTCTGGATGGCCAGGCCCAGAGAGTAGTGGGGAATGATGTCACATCCAGTTGGCGGCCAGTCACCAGTGGGGTTCTCCAGAGCTCAGTATTGGGGCCAGTCCTGTTTAATATCATCATTAAACAACCTGGACAAGGGGATTGAGTGCACCTTCATTAAGTTTGCAGAGGATACCAAGTTGGATGGGAGAGTTGATCTGCTGGAGGGCAGGAACGCTCTGCAGAGGAATTTGGACAGGCTGGATTGATGGGCTGAGGCCAATTGTATGAGGTTCAACAAAACCTGGTGCCGGGTCCTGCCCTTGTGTCACAATGACCCCTTGCAGCTCCAGGCTGGGGCAGAGTGCCTGGAAAGCTGCCCAGAGGAAAAGGACCTGGGAGTTCTGGTCGACAGCAGCTGAACATGAGGCAGCATGTGCCCAGGTGGCCAAGAGGGCCAATGGCATCCTGGCTTGTACCAGCAATAGTGTGGCCAGCAGGACCAGGGCAGTGATTGTCGCTCTGTACTCAGCACTGGTGAGGCCACACCTTGAGTGCTGTGTCCAGTTCTGGGCCCCTCAATTCAGGAAGGACATTGACGTGCTGGAGCGAGTCCAGAGAAGGGCAATGGAGCTGGGGAAGGGTCTAGAGGGTAAGTCCTATGAGGAGCAGCTGAGGGAGCTGGGATTGTTTAGCCTGGAGAAGAGGACGCTCAGGGGGACCTTCTCGCTCTCTACAATTCCCTGACAGGAGGGTGTAGCCAGGTGAGGGTGGGGCTCTTCTCCCAGGCAAAGAGCAACAGGACAAGAGTATACAGTCTTAAAATGCACCAGGGAAGGTTCACATTGGACATTAAGAAGAAGTTCTTCACAGAAAGGGTGATTAGACATTAGAACATGCTGCCCAGGGAGGTGGTGGAGTCACTGTCCCTGGAGGTGTTTAAAAAAAGACTGCATGTGGCACTCAGTGCTCTGGTCTAGTTGTCAAGGTGGTGTTCAGTCATAGGTTGGACTCGCTCTCAAAGGTCTTTTCCAGCCTAATTGATTCTGTGGGATTTTTTTCATGTGATTTGTTTCAGCTCATGTCAGGAGATAAAACTGCCTATTACAAATGAATTGCGTAACAATTCCTTACCGGTATGTCACGTACATTTAAAATTCAATGATATTTCCAACTATTCCTTGATACCTGCCATATGTAGCAAAAAAATGGCAAAAATAAATTAAGATACTAAAAAACATATCTGGACATCTCATCAGCTGGATTGATGCTGGAGCCAGGACTGGTGATTTTTTCTTTCTCCTTCTCCTTCTCCTTCTCCTTCTCCTTCTCCTTCTCCTTCTCCTTCTCCTTCTCCTTCTCCTTCTCCTTCTCCTTCTCTTTTTTCTTCTCTTTTCCCTTCTTTTTTCTCTTTTCCTTTTTCCTTCTCTTTTTTCTCTTTTTATTTTTCTTTCTTTCTCTTTCTCTTTCTCTTTCTCTTTCTCTTTCTCTTTCTCTTTCTCTTTCTCTTTCTCTTTCTCTTTCTCTTTCTCTTTCTCTTTCTCTCTCTTTCTCTCTCTTTCTCTCTCTTTCTCTCTCTTTCTCTTTCTCTTTCTTTTTCCTTCTCTTTTTGTCTCTTTTTCTTTTTCTTTTTCCTTCCCTTTTTCCTTCTTTTTTCTCTTTTACTTTCTTTCTCTTTCTCTTTCTCTCTCTCTTTATCTTTCTCTCTCTCTTTATCTCTTTCGCTTTCTTTCTCTCTCTTTCTCTTTCTTTCTCTTTCTCTTTTTCCTTCTCTTTTTTCTTTTTTTTATTTCTTTCTCTTTCTCTTTCTCTCTCTCTCTTTCTCTCTCTCTTTCTCTCTTTCTCTTTCTCTCTTTCTCTCTTTCTCTCTTTCTCTCTTTCTCTTTTTCCTCTTTTTTCTTTCTTTTTCCTTCTCTTTCTCTTTCTCTTTCTACTTCTCTTTCTCTTT
>JACAXG010000930.1:3891-21217 GCA_018881555.1 Amblyornis subalaris
GAGTGCTTGGGAGTTGAGGCTTCTGTCAGAGACTGAAATGTTGTAGTTTATGGCTTAAAGTTTTTTATGAAGAGTTTTTGCCCATTAAACTGTATAATGAAGCTGCACCAACAAAGCTGCACTGAAGACMACTAAAMCCTGAAGGGGCCTCCTGGGCTGAGGCCCTGGACAGTAAGTTAATTGAAGAGAAGACAAAAATGACACTGTTCTCAGGTCTGCGRTGGGGAAGAAAAATGCTTTCACAGAGGAATCAAGCAAAGGGACAAAAAGGACAARGATAAAAAGCAATACGGCCTAAAGGCTTGACAGCACTCAAAGGTACTTAAGCTTGGGCCTCGAGGACTGGGCATATCAGCCCAGGCTCCGTTGTTGTTCGGTGATCCTGCGAGCACAGCAAACTTGAGAGCTCGCTGGCTCTGAGAGGCCCCACTCAGAGGGAGGTTGCTGGTCGCAGCCCCTGCGGCCCAGGACAGCTCCCAGGGCCTCCTTTTGGACCGCTGTTAATGGGCCACAAGAGAGTGGCCTTTGGTCATAACAGTGCTTCATCCTGGCTGCACTTTGGGTCGGCACCGTGTCTGTGAAAGTGTGAGAAAAAGGATGTTATGCCATGCAGGCAAGAAAAGCACTTTCCAAGGCTGTTCATARAAAACCCCAGGGACTTGTTAGACAGCASAAGTTCCTGGRAGCAGACARTGKTTCTGATAAGCTCAAGAGGAGCTGAGCCCAGGGGCCGGTCACCCAGGCCAAGGCCTAAGAAGCATTTCTCAGATCACACTGTGGCCTGACAAGGGCTGGGGGGATTCACCACCACAATCCGAAGCATGAAGTTTTGATGTAAAGTAGAAAGCCACGGCCCAGAGGAACTGGGCAGTTTCCTCAGGCCTGTGGGAGAATCACAATGCAGATCCTTGTGCCACTGACTCCCTATCTCCCCACTTTGCTAAGTTCTTGGTGGCAGTCAGGTTAGATACACAGCTCACAAGAAGTGCTCCTCTATTCTTCTGCACAAAGAATACAAGTGAGATTACACATCCCAAATCTGTGTTCTCTTCCTGGCAAAATGACTGTTTGGAGGAATTTCTGAAGCAGCAAACTTGCTTCCTCAAATATTTCCTGTGTGTGGCAAGGAGCACAGAGAAAAGATTTAATGTTAAAAGCATCACCCATGCAATACTCTTTTGACAAATTCTGCCCTCAGCTTTCCTAAGGAAGACCTGAAAGGTTCAATGTCCCCAGCAAAAGCTGCTGCCATGGCTGCTCCTCAGCAGAGCAGGGCTGTCAGCTGTGAAACAAGTGTTGCCACAAGCAGCAGCTCACCCAGGGCAGCATATCAAGGGCTAGGAATGAGCTCATCTGAAGGCCAAGCCTCCTCAGCTCCTTCCAAGAGCGCTGGAACAATTTCTCATTSCAATGAGATGTAGTGCTGGACACCACAGTTGTCTGAGGACTGGACACAAGTTTGCTCSCACTGAGGGCTGGGATGGTTTCTGCTGGAGCTGTGGGCTCTTGTGACTGCTGGACACAATGAGGAGAGAAGGAGCCAAGTGCACTGACACACCTTTGCCTTGAGCATAACTCAGCCTTGACCAAAAGCACTGAAAGATTTTCCCCTTTGGCCTATGTCTTGAAACATCAGGTCAGCTGTTTGACGACTCAGGTTGATTTGGTGTCAGAGAATTTTCCTCAGAAATACTAGGGTTGTCTTCCTCCATGCCCTCCTCTCAACAGCCTTGGGGCTGTTACTGTGTGAAGCCATCCCAGAGGACAACTAAAACATGATCACTGGCCAGCAGTTTTCTCCTGGGAGAGCCCTGCACACTGTTCCACACATCTGTCATAAAGGCCCAAACCAACTTCAAACACTCTATGTACAGCAGCTTTTCCCAAAGGGCTGCAGAAATCCAGGACAACTGCAAGTGAGTATCCAAAGTAGTTTGCCCTGTTCCTGATAGCAGAATTCTCAACGATCTGATGCAATTTCATTTGGCTGGAACCTAGGATCTGAGTTTTGTATTGAAATTTTTCATGATGCKTATCAAGCCTTGGGAGCATGAGGTAAAAGACAGACATGCGAAAGCAGGAGCATATCCTCTAAAGGGACAAGATTAATTGTCCATTTCATTTGTCTGCTATTTATTTCACTCTAATAAGGCAAGCCAAGTTTTTCCTCGAGGCAGAATGTTCATGGGATGCACTACAGTCCCTTGCAGGGACACCAGGGCTGGTAGCGACAAAGCAGGCAATCTACTTCTTTACGAACTACTACAGAGCTACATCCCAATGTGGTTTTAAGTAGCACTGTATTATTAAGAGCGCCTTTCCTGCATGAGATACAAAAAGGAGGTCCCTACTGATCCTCTTGCAAGCATGCAGTAAAGAACTGATCCTGCCATCCTCATTAAGCTAATGCCTATAATGTCGAGCCTTCCAGGAGGCCGCTCTGCAGAAGCTCCGATGGGCCACGGTCCCTTCACGCCAACAGCAGAGCTGTTCATTTGGGAAGTCAAATGGGGCCCAAGCAAACTCCAAAAATCCCTTTGTCCCTGAATTCTAGCAAAGCTGTAGTCCAGGACTTACTCTTCAGCTCCTTCTCTACCAAAGCAGACAAGCAGCACAGAGCCAAAGGCTCCTGGGACTTTTGGGAAATGCTGATGCGCATTCAAGCTTGTTGGGGGACTGGTGCGTCAGGACTGCACTGGCACAGCTTCTGGTGGATGTCAGCTGGAGACAACAGCAGCTATCAAGGCAAAGACAACAGCAGCTATCAAGGCACAGACAACAGCAGCTATCAAGGCACAGACAACAGCAGCTATCAAGGCACTCAGCATTCTCTTGATTCTGAGAGGCAGAGACACAGTTGGGGAGAGTCCATGTCAGGGGTCAGCCTTACCGAAGTCAGCAACAGATGCTTCCAGCGCTTTCACAGCTGTAGCACAAATTCCAGAGTGCTTTGAGTGGAGGTGGTTGGTCACTGCATCTACTAAACGGGCCAGCACTGGGCTTAAGCCATCTCTGAGCATGACTATCATCAAAGCCAGAACCTCCAGCGCCTGCTGCTTGACTTTCTTGTGGGTGTCGCAAATTCTTGGGACAAAAGAATCAGAAATCTGTGAAGAAAATAAACTACATGAAAGCTGGATTAAAATGTCCATGTTAGAAGAAGAGTTGTTGAAATGAGCACTCAGCACTGTAAGAAGATGAAAAATTTGGACTCTTTGGAGATTGGCCCTTTGTGTTGGAATTTGATTTGGTTTAACACTCGCTCTCCCTGTTCCTGCACAAAGGCACACTCCCTTCTAGAATGTAGATA
Organism: Amblyornis subalaris; assembly: GCA_018881555.1. Taxonomy (NCBI): domain Eukaryota; kingdom Metazoa; phylum Chordata; class Aves; order Passeriformes; family Ptilonorhynchidae; genus Amblyornis; species Amblyornis subalaris. The sequence goes on from JACAXG010000930.1 coordinate 7,202, forward strand.
AAATGAGTTTTTAAAAGCCCAGAAGAAACAGATGATTTTCCACTGGATACTGCTCTAGTCACCAAGCTACTTCCAGCTCCCCAGGGCAGGACAGAAGGGCAGTATTCCTAGAACACAGACAGTAATCGTAGTAATTAGGATTGCCTTGGACATCTTTCGTATATCTGGAGATTTTCTTGGTACTACTACTTCTTTTGTCTTTTGCAAAGACTCCATTATCTCCAGAAACACTATTCTCAGTTAACTGCTTTGCTGGGGGCAGGGCAGGGAGAGTGGGGGGTTGTTTATGCTTACATGTAAACCCATTTTCTCCTATTTCCCTTTCCTCTTTGTGGCCGATATTCAAAATATTCAAAACCTCACTTTTCTCCTAATAATATTAGTTCCTTTGGGGCCTGCAGATGAACAGGCTGACGATCAAGAGTTCATTCCCAGGAGCAAAATGATTCAGCAGTACAGGAATCAGACAAAGACAGACTACGTATGTTTGGTCTCATATTATCAGTGGCAATACTTGTGTAAAGGAGACTTTTCTCCTGCTAAGCACTTGGTTTCCACTTAATTCGCACCAGAATATCTTCCAGGTCATGTGTAGAAACAGATTATTCCAACAGCCTTTTAAATTTTCGATGACTTGTCAACATTTGCACCATCTCACACCCATAATACCTAAGGAAGGAAGGAAGGAAGGAAGGAGAGAAAGAAGGGAAGAAGGAAAGAAAACTATTACTGTCTTCTCTCCCTTGTGAACAAGCAAAGGAAACGCGTTAAAAGAATAAGCTGATACCTTAAACTCATCAGGTGCAATGCTTGCATGAGAAAGCATTACCTACTCAGCAAAGAGAGATATTTACCTCCACTTGTCACTGCACAGTGCTGTCAGCTGAACACAAGAGACCCGCCTCTGGGCAGACTTTGCCTGGCAGCCATTTCATGTCCCCACGGCCCAGGCAGTCAATAGGAGACCACCAAGGGCACGGTGCCCTCCAGAGAGGCCTCCAATCAGGTGGCAAAAGGTCTCCACCAGTGGGCTGCAGCTGAACACTGGACTGGGCCAATGGCCGCCTGCCAGCGAGGAGCCCCTGGGAGGAGCCAGGGSCTGTAAAAGCAACTGCGTCACGAGTTTCGGGGCTTCCTCTTTGTCGCCTTTTGAGTGTTTTGCTCTCCTGCTGGACAATGCTGGACRCTTGGCCGGACACCTGCTGACCCCCGAGCCTCGTGTTCAGCCTGCGTCTTGCCCTGCCACCTTCCTCACCTGCTCCAGCCTTTGCCTGTCCCGCCTCTTTGCATTCCTGCCCGTTGCGCCCCTGCCTGCCTCGTTCCTGCCTGAGCCACCTGCTTCCAAACCCTGCTTCGCTGATCCAGCCCGCTGCCGCCATCCCGCCGCGACCCTGTCCAGGGTGCTGCATCTCCTGCCCGAGCGCCCACTCCCCCCGTGTCCGGCCGCCCGTCGCCGTGGGAGCTGCGCCTTGGCAGCCGCGCCTCTCCGGGAGCTGCGCAGGCTCCCCCGGTGGAGAGAGCACGCAGCGCCTGCCGGCGGGACGGCAGCAGCACAGCCCGAAGGCTCTGGTGGTGACGCCCGCTTTTCCTCCCCGTCTCCCTTCTCTTTTTGTCTCTCCCATTCTTTTCACTTTTCCTCCCATGTTCTTTGTTTTTGCTGTTCCTCTTTAGTACACGCTTTTCGTTTCTCAGAAACGGTTCTGAGTTTTAATATTTGTCTTAGTTGGCTTCATTATGTTCTGGACCATTTGTCTTAAAAGAACTCCCTGTAGTCTCCCATAATGAAAGGCTACAGACACCTTCGAGTGGAGGTTGGTCACCTGGGGAAGTCATGAGGAGAGACATAAGAATCACCTGTAAAGAAAACTAGTTGCCTCAGACAAAAGTCCCAGGAAATGGCAACACTTCTCACTGTGTCCAGGGGACCATAAAAGCAAAGTAAGAGCAGAAGACCACGAACACAGAAAGGCGCTTACTTTGGCACCAGCTTTTGCTCTGGCCTCAGGCCTGCTTACTGCAGGCCTAAAAGAGATTGTTTCACCCAGAACCAAGTGTGCTATTTAAATCTTACATAACGTTCACTGCTTTGATTTTAGGCCCTTTTATTGGGAAAAAATGCCAATAAATTAAAGCAAGGGCTGCTTCCAAAYTGTAAAGCCACAAGTCATAAAGACAAGGTAAAACAGTCATTTGCTTGTGTTCTAAAAGCAACACCAGCAGTTAAAGCACTCAGCCAGAAAACAGGCACAAGTCTGCAGACTAATTGGCAGTGTTTGATAACAGTTTGGGCAGAGATTTGGACTGTGGCAAATAACTTAATTTGTGTCTCAGTTCCTGCATTTTCACATTGCATTATAATGGCATCTAGCTCAAAGAAGAGAGTGGCAGATGCCCCACCTATCAGTACATACAGCTCCGTGTATGCACAGATCCTACAGACAGGTGACCGCCACTGGAAATATAAGGTCCAAAAGGCAGTCTTTGAGTACATATGAAAATGAACAAGCACATATCTACTTTCCACACCATGTATGAAGTATGGGAGACAATTCAGCACAACGTACTTATCTCTTGGGTAACTGCCAAGCAAACCTCATGCAGTCTACAAAGAAGGATTTCTGAATGGAACTCAGGCAGGTGTTTGATACTGGAGAGTCCCTTCTCCCTCAGCTCTGTGAAAGGGCGCACTGAAAACTGAGGCATGTAAAGTTACATATTTAATGGGACAGATGTCTTAGAAACTTCTAAATAGCTGCCAAGGAAAATATGTTCCTGCTGGCAGGCACTTAAAGCAGGCCAGGAGGCAAACCTGATGCATTGGCACAGAGCTACCAGAGGAGCACCCTAGGCTCTGGGCTGCCGAGAGACAACAGAGAGCCCAGAGCCCTGTGCTTTCCAGGAATGACTCAGCTGCACATCCACCCTCCTGCTCCTCTCCMTGCCCCACAGCTGAGCAGYGCCACAGCTACACAGGGCACTGGGAGCAGCACAGCTGATTGCAGGGGGCACACGCAGGGCACAAATGTTCCCTGGGAATGTGCACAGGCTCTCCAGGCTGGCACAAGACCCTTCCTCCCACCAGAGAGCGAGCCAGCTCCTGCCTTACCTGCTTGGGAGGCTGACCCAGGCTCAGCCTTCACCTTGTCTTCATTTGGAATTTGTTGCAGGCACCTCGTGCCATGAGGGGGAAGGGTGGTGGTGGGAGCGGGGCCAGATGCACACTATTCCTTAGTGTCCAGTCATTTCTGACACAGCTAAAAGGTCCAACCAGGAGGTGTCCCGCTCGGCACTTCATCACCTTCCGGAGGACATTAAGCTTTCCCAGCCCAAAATTTCCCAGAGGTTTTCCTCCACAGCTGGAGGCTGGCTGGCAGCATGCTGGTCCAGCTTGGAGCCCATTGCTTCAGAGAGGACCTTGGCAAGCTTGGTGACCACAGCACGGACAYTGACACCTCGGACAGGCGGTGCCTYCCTTCCTAGGAAGRACCATAGCATGGCTCCCTCATGGCTCTCTCATGGCTCCGTCATGGGTCGGCTACGCCCTATCCATGCTATGGTCGTTCCTAGGAAACAAGGCACTGCCATGAGGGACCCATGAGGGAGCCCAGAGCCCTGTGCTTTCCAGGAATGAGTCAGCTGCACATCGTCCAGATGTGGATTGCTGGCCACAGTGTGCGTATCGGGGCCTTGGACAGGGGGCGCCTTGTTCCCCAGGAAGGACCAGAGCACGGGCAGGGTGTAGCCGAGGGCCAACAGGGTGCCCAGAGCCCTGTGCTTTCCAGGAATGAGTCAGCTGCACATCGTCCAGATGTGGATTGCTGGCCACAGTGTGCGTATCGGGGCCTTGGACAGGGGGCGCCTTGTTCCCCAGGAAGGACCAGAGCACGGGCAGGGTGTAGCCGAGGGCCAACAGGGTGCCCAGAGCCCTGTGCTTTCCAGGAATGASTCAGCTGCACATCCACCCTCCTGCTSCTCTCCATGCCCCACAGCTGAGCAGCGCCACAGCTACACAGGGCACTGGGAGCAGCACAGCCGATTGCAGAAGGCACATGCAGGGCACGAATGTTCGCTGGGAATGTGCACAGGCTCTCCAGGCTGGCACAAGACCCTTCCTTCCACCAGAGAGCGAGCCAGCTCCTGCCTTACCTCTTTGGGAGGCTGACCCAGGCTCAGCCTTCACCTTGTTCTCACTGGGAGTTGCTCTGGGAACAGCACTGCTCAGCTCCCTCAGCTGGGGCTCCTGGGCCAAGGGCCTGTGAGCGAGCCGGGAGCGGAGATATCCATTGCCAAGGCCGGGGTTCCGCACACCAGCCTTGCAGCCAGGCAGGGGAGGGAGGGTTCTTGGGAGTGGAGGCTTCCCAGGGTTTGTAGAACTCCATGAACGCCTTCCTTTCTTCGTCTGGGTCTTTGATACAGACTCAGAAGAAGCTGCTGCAGCTGCAGCTAAGGGGTTTTGGCACTCCATGGACCCTTTTTCTCCTTCTTCTCGGTTGTTGATATGGACTGAGATGGAGTCGCGGCGGCTGCCCGGGGCTTGTGGCACTCCATGAACCCCTTCCCTTCTTTGTCTGGGTCATTGATACGGACTCAGAAGAAGCTGTGGTGGCTTCTGCCCAGAGCTTGTGGCACTCCATGAACCCTTTTACTTCTTTTTCTGGGTTGTTGATACGGACTGAGAAGGAGCTGCGGCGGCTGCCCGGGGATTGTGGCACTCCATGAACCACCTTCCCTTCTGTGTCAGTCATTGATATAGACTGAGAAGAAGCCATAGATCAGGGAAAAAGGGAGAAGTGTTTTAGTTGAAGTCACACCTTTGCAATGAATCTATCTAAAGTGTCAGGCACTGAAGGGGTTTTTAAATTATTCAGAAGATCAGTTTGTTTTTATTTTTCATGGCAGTAGCATCAGTTTAATTCCTTTGAACAGTATAGAGGTAGCAAGCTAGAAGAGAAAGGTGGAAGCCTCCACTGATTAGAGGGGGAAAAAGACTCCTATTTGAAAACTAGGCTTCTGTGAAAACCCAGTAAAGACCCACACAGTGTGACTGCTCTTTCTGGAAACCAGAAGAACCTCTCAGCCAGCAGGCAGACCTTGCTGGTGTTTTTACAGCATCGTAATACCATCCTCAAGGTCAGATTTTATCCGCAAGCAGAGGAAGAATGGGAAATTTTTCTAAAGTTAGACCAAACATTTAGAGAAAAGACAGAAAGAGGCCTTACATCTCATGACCATGTCCAATTTGTGGTTAGCTGTGGCCACAGTCCCTGTCCTGGCTGACAGYGATTTGGCTMCTGTCGAGAAGGAGAAAGCATAGTGAACTAATGATAGAACGTTGTGATGCCATGGGCATCCTTGGAGGATCATCTGTAGCTGCCAGCCACCTCCGCTGACACAGAGCCAGCACTGACCACCATGGACGATTTCTCCCTGAAATCTGGTGGGGGAGGTTCTCCATTTGGCTGAAGCTATGTTGCATATTCAGCTCCTTTCCATCCTCACCTTTTCCTTCGGTGGTCTTTCCTTTTCCAGGAAAGTCCATGTTCAAACCCGTGCTTCTGCCTCGCAGAACTACCTGGGTTTGAATATGGGGAGACTCCTGGAGTAGACAGCAACCAGAGCTTGGCACCCAGCYYTAGAGCAAGGTCGGGTGACTCCGATGGCCAGCAGTCAGCACAGAGAGGCAGAGCCAGACGCGTCTGCTGCTGCTGCTGTGTCCGTGTCACCTGTGACCTTCACAACCTGAGCGCAGGGCTGCTCCTTTGTGATGCACTCGCTCAACRTTGTCTCGTTTCCGTGGCCATGAAACCCCCATCCCAACACCATCCCCTTCCCTTCCCAAGGGCAATCAGCCCTAAGCCCTGCCAGGCTGGGCTGGAGGGTTTGACACTGTCTAGGAAGTACGCACCTTCCAAAGCTACTTTTGAAGGCCTTTGTTTCTGTAATTCCCACTCCGTTCTGGGTTGGATTTTGTTCTTTTGGGATATGTTTTATTTCTCTTCCCAACAAAGGAAATGCTGGCACATTAAGAATGGCACCAGGTGTTAGAAGTAAAAGAAGCTTTGCCTTCTGCGTTTGACGCCCCAACTACTCAGYGGGCCAATATGATTATTTTATGTGTAGGGTGCAAATTGGCCATCCAAATATTCTCCCTCACTGGGGCAGGGGTTTATTCCCTGCTTTGTTTCCTGCAGAGACACCCAAACCCAACAGAAACAAGACCTGCCTCAAAACAATTCTGATCTTGGCTGTTCCTGAAAATTCAAAACTCTACACGGAGGGTTTCCCTGTCCCCAGGGACAGGCTCTAAGGCTGGGCTCTCCCTTGCTTGGAATGAAGAAGAGCTGCTGCACTTGCCAGCGGCTCCGGGGTCTCGCGGTCCGTGCTTTGAATGCAGCTTCTGTACACACTCTGCCTCCCTGAGCCCAGCAGCATTCCTGGGCATTGGCACTGCCGCTGCAGGCAAGCATCCTCCAGACACAGGCTGCAGGAATGAGATTGCAGCAAGTCCTGGCTGAAGAGGTCTCCAGTCTGCTGCAGCCCTTCCCCTGCGGCGCAATCATCTTGCGCTGCCGCGGCGGGAGCAAAGGGGGTGACGGGCTCTTTGCAGATGAGGGTCTACTCGATGTGCTGCTGGTCGCTGGGCCTGATASAGCTGCTGGTGCGTTCCCCTGCAGCATCAGGAGCCTACATGGAAAAATAACACTGCCAGTGCAAGTGACAGCCACCGATCCCTGTCACGGCCCTGCCTACAGGGCGTCCTGCATGCCAAACTGCTTGAGTCAGGTGATGTTGAAGCAACATAAAAATACATTCGAACGATGCATTTTCCATGTTCTGTCAGAATCACGGCCATACAGATCACACATTGGAGGCAGACTGCTGTTGGCAGAACGGGGGAAGCCCCAGCAGCTGCTATCCCCACGGCTGGATGGCCATGGCAGCAGAGGCAAGTCTCTCACCGTGCCCAGTGCTGTTGGACCCAGGATAGTGCTTTGGAGTTGTTTTTTCAGTAGAAAGGGGTAGATAAGATTTCACAACACACCCATAGCTAAGCAAACACGTGCAGCTACATGACAGAGGTTTTTTCCTTCAGAAAACCTATATTCACACATACACATGCATTTTCTTCTGTAACATCAGAACCTGGCAACCATGAAGACTTTGCTGTCAAAAGGTTACAGTTTGCACTGGGCTCAGAAGAGTTTTTCCCTAAGGCAGAGCAAATTGAAATGTGAAGTTGAAAAGCTTCAAAAGACTATGAAAGGAAGCTGCAAAATAATTTCTGGAAAGGCAGCATTGTCAGTGACCATGCAGCCCACCAAGAGCTGGAGCTGAACCCAGAATTGCTTTTTCCAGCTGTGCAGGAACTCATTACGTTGGCAAGCACTGCTCCATGGTAATAAATAATCCAATACCCAATCCCAGGCTCCTCACCTCTGGGACTCCACAGGTCTCCTTCTGTCTGTCTCTAATTTTGGGACACGTTAYGAGTATTGACAAAACATCTCAGGCTCATATGAAGCAGTGACAAGGAAGAAGTCAAATTCTAAAAGTGCAAGATTCCCAAAGGATTTTTTTTCTTTTTCCTTGTCTTCTGCCATGAGCCCTTCAGGAGAAATGACAGGSYRAGCAGCTCTATAGCACAACTCAGTCCATTTCTCAGGAAGAKGAGCTGCCTGTAGCTGCTCCTGGGACTCACGTGCAGGAGGTCACAGTAATGCCTTAGGATTTCAGCTTTTATATTTSTCATATACTTGTAACCCTGCAATTCTTAGTGTGTAACTCTAAAGCCCATATAAAAGTGTTAGCTACTGCCTTTAGACAAAACAATCCATCTTCAGGCCTGGACTTCAAGGACACCTTACTGCTTCATGCCCAAGATATGTAARSAGCCGTTGATGAAGGGGGGCGAACTTTAGGTGAAYTACTTCCATTACCTGAGGCTCTAATTGGAAGAGCTGGCCCCAATATGCCAATAGACCAAACTTATRAAAGTATGGAGAACTCGTGACCAGTGGTCTATCTTGGGTGGTCTGTCTTGGGGAGCGGATCTCAGGGGGTCCACCTGGGGTGTAAGCCCCCACCTGAGTGAGCATTGACTGCCCTGGAKGTACCCRAAGGCCTTCAAATAAACACCACCGCTTTTTAACCTTTTGATCTTTGTCAAGCCTCTCTCTTTTAGGTAGTCCCGATAAGGCATCAACAGGGAGTCCCTGTCTCCTGCCATTGCTGCCAGCAGTGGGACCAGAGAGAAATCTTATTCACTCCCATCTGGGCCAGTGCCCCGAGGCACCCAAGTCTCTACACWCAAAACTGCTTCCATCCTGCTTCTGGCTTCAGCCAAAAAATCATCTTGTCCCACAGCTGTCTGTCTTCCCTCAAGATTTCCTTTGCAGCAGCTCCACGGAGCAAAAGGCAAAGCGAGGAAGCAGCACGGACCTGCTGCAAGCAGGAGCACTGCTGCAGACCAAGGCCAAGAAAAGGCTGCTCTCACTGCTCTGGAGTGGTTTCACTAGTGCCCTTTTGGCCTTTTGGGCTGCCTGGGCTCAGAGGCACTACAAAGATACATTTCTAACCTGCCTTTATGCTCAGAGGGAGACAGAGGGGACAGGGCCTTTCTTACCAGTCGTTGCTGCTGAGACAGGAGAGTGCCTCAAGTAACGACAGCTCTGGCTCAGAAGGGGCTGTGTCCTGCTGCCCATTCCCACAGAGCGGCTCCTCTCGGCGCTCGGCACCAGTGGCTGTCTGCGAGGTCACTGTAAGGAGAGGGTCAGCCGTGAGCGCTGCAGCCCCGGCCAAGGCTCCCCGCCATGGAGCAGCCTGCAGCCCGATCTCCCAGCCCAAGGTTCCATGTGGGACCAAGTGGCACTGGGTCAGAGACTTCCCCACTGGCTGGCTCCTTGCTTTCTCCCAGCCTTCCCCAGCTGGGCACGGCTCCTTGGGTAAAGCTGACAATTACCCACCCAGCGCCAGCTCCCAAGTCCCACAGGCACCACAGCCAGCTGCAGGTTCCTGAGGCCGCAGAGGTCCCACTCCCTGGGACACAGTGCCGAGCAGCAGGACCTGCTACCTCAGGAGCAAAGTGCTCAGGTGCCTCTCTTGTCTCAGTGCCCTGGTTACCCAGAGCCCTGAGGACAGAGGTGCGCTGTAACTTCCTCAGGAAAGACCTCCAGCTGCCTCCTGAGAGCACCAAACCTGAACAAGCGAGTCCTGCTGGGCCCGGCTGAATGCCCACAGAGCAACTACCAGGGAACAGTGATACCTGACCCTTCAAACCTGACAGTGCCTCTGTTTCCATTGACTTCACATACTCTAGACAGCAGGCAGCTGAGTGCACGTATATTTTAGCCTACTATTGGGAAAGGAGTGGGTTATGGACATTGTTCTTTCCAAGTATTATGAATCTTTCCTATTTCAGAGGTACACACTGGCTGTATTTCAAAGATGCCAGGGTGAAATTTATTTGTCATCAAATGGACTTGTTTGCAAACTGAGCAATGCCTAAGCTCTCTCTTGAGAAAAAATGCAATTTCTACTCTAGATGGTTGGGATAAAAAAGCCTTCCAAATGTGAACTGAGGATAAAAATAAGGTAAATACAGATGCAAATTGTTGGCAGACACACACTCTTGATAATCCATTTACAACGTATGAGAAAATTCTGATGATAAATGCATTTCTTACAAAACCCATTTGTCATCAACAGCACTGTTGATCAAATATTTCATGTCGTGCTCTGAAAGGCGCATTTTCTTATGTATGGTTGAAAACAGCTGAGCTGTGTAAAAGGATAGGGTATAAATAKTGCACAGAATCTGGATGAACTGCTCTAGATTCTGTAGGGTTTTTGTGCTACCTTGCATATTCTCACAAAGTATGGAGGAACCATAAAATCAAAAATATTCAGACGGGAGCTAATCCGGATGTCACTGATGTACTCCTGTCACTGACATCGGTGATGTCACTGCAGAGGTATGTGGATATACACATCTATATTCCATATGAATGGAGAGCCACGTCAGGCTAGTTCTGGTCAATTCTGAACATGGCAGTAGCATCACCAGAAAAGAGCATTCAAAGTATCATTCCCAGCTCCCTTCTTCTTATCTCAGCCTCCTCAGGCTCCCAACACGAAGCTGGCTAACAACAAAGGAGAGACAAACAAAGAGCCACTAGGGACTATCCGCTGTCTATTTACTGCAGGCAGCAAACAGCCTGGCAGCACCAGGCAGCCCCTCCTGGCTGTCATCGGCTACACGCGGCCGCCGTGTTTGGGTGGGGGGACACAGGAGGCACTGCTTGTTCCCGCTTGCCATTACAGGCCGTGGGATGGGAGCAGCGAGAAGCCATGGGGCACTTCTGGGAGCAGCAGCACGACTGCACCGAGTCACTGAGTGCCATGCAGAGACAAGCCTTGCTGGGAGAGCAGAGAAGCTGGCTGCAGAGGCGGACAGCAGCACAGGCAGAGGGCCAAGGTGGTGAGTGGACAGTTGACCATGGTGGTACTCCTAGGTGCACACTGAGCACACCCTGCCAGACTGCCCCACAGCCCACCCCTGCACGTACAGCTGCCTCCTGGCACCAGTGCTATAGTTTGGACTATYAGGATGGGCAAAGCTAGAGCTTAGGCCTTTACCACTACTGTATTCAGCTCGACTTTCCAATGCATCTGTTAAGCAGCAGCTGCTCCAGTACTGCCAAGCTGGACTAACTCAAAAGCACATATGCTGATGATTCTCAGGACAGGSTATAGACCCAAGCTCCCAGCCGTGGCAGAGGCATGAGGCAGTTTGTGCTTCTTGTGCAAGGAAAAAGCTGCCATGGAGCTGGCTGAGCTGAGGAGTTGTGTGGGAAGCTGCCATGCCCATGGATGATGGGTGTATCGGGCACTACGGGCACGTTGTCCTGCTTCGTCAAGACCTTCTTCTTCAAGGCAGTACCAGGGTGCTTTCTCTGCACGTTGAAGGCTGTCCCATTGATAGGTGTAGGCCAAGGCCTGCAGAGACCACAACAGACCTTGTAAGTGGAGAGTGCTGGACAGGGTGACTCTGGAAAGGGCCTGAAGACTTGCTGGAGCTGGGTAACCTCTCTTTGTTGTCCCAAACAACTTCAAGCGTAACAATGGCACACTGACATGGGACAGGGATCACAGAATCATACAAGAGTTTGGGTTGGAAGGGACATGTAAACACCATGTAGTCCAACCCCCCTGAGCAGGGACATCTTCAACTAGATCAGGTTCCTCAGAGCCCCATCTAACGTGCCTTTGAACACCTTCAAGGATGGATCAACAACAGCTTCTCTGGGCAAACTCTTCCAGCATTTCATCCCCTTCATTGTTAAAAATGTCCTCCTAATATCTAAACTAAATCTGCCGCCTTGTAGTTTAAAACCAAAAGCAGTGATGCTTCCCCTAAGAAACAAGGAAAACCCAGTATGGCTCTTCTTTTGTTCTCCTGTTTCAGAGGCTGCCTTGGGAAGTTACCAGGAAAAGAGCAGATAACCTTGCATGATGGCCTTGGGCAGAGTGCTGCCTCCTAAGGTCCCTGCTGCCGCCCTCAGGGCAGCGCACACAGTGCTGGAATCACAGCCCCTGAGCCATGATGAAGTCGGGGATGCTGCTTGCTCCTGGGGCTACAACAGGAGCCCTGGCTCGGGGCTTCRGCACAGCTTTACAAGGCCAGCTCCTCAGCAGGGAGTGGCAGGAGAACCATCTCTTGTGTTTTCATTAGGAATAGTTTAATTTTGTTTCTTCCAGGTTGCACCTTGGTTGAAAAGCATTCTTTTGGACTCACCTTCCCTGGAGGCTGCTCTCCATGAGAGAGTCTGAAGCCCCAGTGTTGTTTGCAAGACACAATTTTCTGCTTGGAAAGACTTTAGAGGTGAGGGCGGGAAGCTGATATTCTATGACTGACTCACTGAGGCCGYGGGACAGACACTTCATGCCTCTGTATTTTTCTTTGGGAAACGGAAATCAATCCTATCCAAACTTCCACTCAGATGCAAGCCTAACAGCCCCCCAGTGTGATTGCAACACTATGCAAAGAGCAAGCAAGCGATGAAAAAGGCTCACAACTGTAGCAACCACTTACTTGCTCCASCTGCAGCCCCTGGGTCAACTGTCTGTGGAGGGAGCTGCAAGGACATTTCCTTTTCTCCCTTTTTCTTGATCTCTTTCTCCAAAAGCTCTCTTTTATTCTGCTGTAGTTTCTTTTGAGCTAGCATGGACACTGCAGCACGGATCTAGACTCAATGGAAATACATCGTGGAGTGTAAGCAGAGATACACAAACCATACAGAAATTCTCTTCAGGAGCACAGAATCCATAGAGTGCCATAGGCTTTAATGCAGCCCCATAGACATTCCAATAGTTTCAGAAGAATGTCTCCTGTCCTCACCTTGGCAACTACACACAGCGAGGTGGAACACTTTAGTGCCATAACCTTCCACTGCTCCAAGGTACTGTTTCTCAACCTATGTCAGGAAGNCACTGCTCCAAGGTACTGTTTCTCAACCTATGTCAGGAAGCCCTGCTTGAAGCAAGAAAGTCATAGGAGTGCTCCAAGACATAGGAAGAGCTCACGTGATCCGTGAGCAGGCAGTTCAGTTCCTACAGGCCATGGCAGGAGACTAAAAACCATCTGCAATGACCAGCAAGGAAGGGTAATTAGCTGTTGCTTAACACTCCTGGCCAGGAATTGCAGCTGTTTCTCACTTCCTTGCTTCTGAAGGACTCACCTGGTCTCTGAGAGCATGAGACCAAAAAGAGGACTCATGTGGAACCAAGTTGCAGCAACATTGATCTTCATGAATAGAAACACTGAGAACGAGAGGGCTGTGAGATAAAGCAAGAAAAGTAACCAGGAAAAATCAACCTCTCCCATTTCATTTGGCAGCCTTGCTTACACTCAGCATTAGAATCTTTGCTTCTCTGCTGCCGAGGGTGCACTTTGCCCACGTTCATTGAAGTGTAGCTTGCTCTGCCATTCAGAACTTCTCTACGTTGGCCTTTGCACATAAAAAGTGCTGCTTGCATGACCTTAGCACCATCTCCTAACCCAGTGACCTTGGCACCAGTGGAAATATCCAAGCAATTGCTCTGCAGCTGTCAAATACATTCCCAAGAGAATCCCCATCCCCCCAAAGCGGAAGATTATGATTTTCAGTGACATTTTGGGCTAAGCACTAAACAGTCACTGAAAAGGAAGTCTGCTCATCCCTGTCCTTTACCCTTCCAAAGCTCTCCTTCAAGGATTCTTCCCTCTTAAGGCCAGGAGTGGTGAGGWGATCTGTCTCCTTGGCCTGGCTCAGTGGGAGGCCTGTTAATGGAAGCAAAGCTTCATGTAAATCTCTGGCAGACTTCAAGCCCCCAACACCACCACGCTGGGGAAYGGGCAAGACAGGTTCCAGATTGCAGAGCTCTGACAACACACAGAGATTGCGTATGAGAACAGCAAGGTACATATGCCTAGAACCTCTCCAAAGAGATGAGCTCCTGCCATGGTGCACTGGCAGCAGACATGACATTGCTCTGCTGGCCTGCAGACTCAAACCTCCTGCATGATGAAGGCCTCAGCCCTTGGCTGCTGGTGAGCAGCTGTGTTTGACAGAGAAGGGCAGAGAGATGCAGATTGCTCTTGACAGAGATTCTGATCTGCCTTTATCCATGCTGATTTTAGTAGACATCTGAAGCGGCGCGCTGCCCTTTAGGGAAAGCCCAGAGGTCAATTTGCTGTGTCCCAGCCTGACACACACACCAGCACCAGGGCTGCGGTGTCTTCTGTAGGCGGCTCTCCGGCACACACCACAGTTAGGGACAGGCCCCTCACCCGAGGGAGCTTCCCAGGGCTGATAGTGAGAGGCGCAGGTGGAGGCAAAGAAGTAAGAGAGGGGACTCTCTGTGTAGGTTCCACGCAAGGGTTTATTCCAGGTGAAGGGTCCACGGACAGAGAGACAAAAGAACAGGGTGACACGGGCTTTTATACCCCACTGAGTGGGGGCGGGGAGAGCATCAGGA